>JARBEQ010025388.1:0-15726 GCA_030265355.1 Tritonia tetraquetra | reverse complement strand
GGCTGCCTGAGTGAAACTGTTTCGGTCACCTCAGACCTGGATAGGGACTGACTGATCTGCTGGAATCTACTTCTGTTTCATCTTTGAACTATGTGTCGTCCCCATTATCTTACTTTTTCTCAAGGGCTTGTGACCCATGAGTGTTACAGGCACCTCTTCCTAAACCTTGATTTGTTTGAAGCCGTATGACAGGCGCTGAAATGACCTATTTGTGTCGATAGAGCCCTAAAACATCAACAAACAAACAAACATCGGGGAGGGCCCATCCAAGGTCATCTGTGTTGTGCCCCGGTTGGTGTCAGAGCAGGGTTGCTTTCCAGTGGACCAGTGACAACATCCTTATCCACTGTTACAAAGACTGCTGGCTCGATCACCACCACCACCAATCCCCTCTCTACACCCCTAGGTAAAGCCAGCGATGATGCTATGATGCAAAAGTATGAACGCCCAGCCCGATACAAGGCCTGTTAAGAGGAGGCACATGTCAGTCCGATAGAAGGCCGGGATTTTAGAGGTGAGAAACCTCAAAGATGGTCAGTCTGCAGCACAGGCTTTGATCTCCTATGACAAACACAAGTTCTAACACACTCTTCATCAAAGGGATTAATCTCTTTATTTTCAAATATATATAATATTTTCAATGTCTAAAAAACAAATAATTGTAACTTGTATTTACACACAAAAAATGTAAAAAAATCATCATACTCATACTCATCACCCACAACACAACAACCACTCATTACTACACATGCATTCAACACCACCCAATATTCTTTCCAATTTTTAACTGTGCAGTATGTCCTGCTACTGCACTCTAAGGTTATATAGTTACATACAGCTGGTATCTAAGTTGCCCATGTTAATGTGTGTTGTAACAATGTTATTTATTGAACAAAATTAGTAGCACGCCATTCACCTCAACAAGTTTGGTGAAGTGCAACAAATTTAGTACCATATCGTGCAATAGCCAATTACTCATAAACCTAGCCCAATCATGCAGTATAACTCTAACAGCCAAAATAATATCAACAAAGTCTACTTTCACTTCCACATTGATTGATGCATCTTGCATGCATATTATGGTCCAAACATATTTCCTCTCTAGTATTGAATGTGAAATCCAAGAATAATAAATTACGCTAATTATGGTATACAAAAATTATTTCAAAATAATAATTATATTCATAACAATAATAATAATAATCACAATAATAAGAAGAAAGAATAGGTGGGCATCTATAAAAGTAAAAGTCTAATAATTATCAAAATTATAAAAAAATGTTTTCTTTGTCCTAAAATGAATTTCAATAATCCTCACAATCACAAATTGTAAAACAGTTACATTACGAGTTCCCTCCCCTGCCTCATGTCTCATTACAAGAAATACGGTGTCTGTGTTCGAGGCGGTATAACCCTCTCGCTATCCGGGACCGCCCGGAACAATTTCGCTACGTGGTTGCTGGAGTCTGGGAATGACAAAACGGCAGCAATGTTGCCGCAGCGATAGCAGTAGTTTGGAGCCGACCACACTGTCACCAGTTTCTCATCAAACATGAACTTGTAGCCTGAAACAAACAGAGAATAGGCCATTATCATTAGTGGAGTATTCCCATTGACAACCTAAAGCTTCTTTAGAAATCAGAAGATTCCAAAACATTTGACTATATTATGAAATTTAAATCTAGTGCCAACAACTCTTATTCGGTACACCAAAGTGCAAAGTTGGGTTTAGAATGAGACATTTTCAACTATCTAACTATTTTGGTCTAAACATTGAATATTCCAGAATTTTCTGATTGAAAATGAAGGTCATCGATAGGAATTTTTTCTTAATAAAAAGTCCATTGGCAAACATAGATATATAGGGGCATTCAATCTTCATTTACCTTTTCATTTTCTATATTTGAATTAAATATTGCACTCATATTGATTTTGTTTATTTTATTTTGCTTCTACATGCATAGATTCTATTAGTAGTTTGTTGTCATTCATTAAGTACTATACCACGGGGGAAACAAAACATTGCAAAGCGCTTAGAGCATGAATTATGGATGTGACTATACTTCCCTTGGTAGATAGTGTCAAACACAATGAGGAGACTTACCTTCATTGACCAATTGATGAGCCCTACATATCAACTGTAGGTTGTTGAGTGTGACAAACTGAACAATGGATGAAAATAGAATAAATGAGATCAGTCAACCAATTCAAGAGCGTATACACAAGACTTGACAAAAGGTGAAAGGTCATTCAGTCATTTCCTGTCACATATATCATCATCGGTGTAATTCTCTAAATATGTACATACAGATTTTTCTGAAACATTTTTCCACCACCTTATAAGGGAATCCACTACCTTATATTTATGTGACGCTTAGAGACCACTGACCAATAGAAAGAAAGTTATTAATCATCTGCTTTAAGATGGATTTCCATTGGTCACAGCTTTATGAAATCTAAACACATATGTCACAAATGACGAGCATACAAACTTAGGTATTTTGCTTTTTGTAAATTTTACGGTACTGAAAATTACACAGATGAAACAAAGTAGGCAGGTGTCAAAACTTTAAAACCCTCTAATAATGCTGGCCCCGTTTAAGTATTAATGACTAGGTCAACAATCAATAGTATAGTAATGCAAGTCACTTCCTGATGAAAGCTCATCCAAGACGTAGTGGTTGTGCACTTGCCCGCACAGTCAAAGGTCCACAGTTTGAATCCAAGCCAGGTTAAAGATTTGAAAGGCCGGCTGGGAGGTTGCAAATTGCAAGTCTTATTATTAGAGAGGACTATAAACAAGAGAGCATGCCTCTGAAATAATCTTCAGCTATCGAAAGGGGAGTAAAACTTTCTTCTTTCTTTCTTATCCAATTCCCTTTTGTGTAGGGCCAGCAATAGGAGGCTGGATTTCTCTGGATCAAGATATTAAGCCAAGCAGGTGACCAACCCAAGGGAGAAAAAACTGATAACTTTAATTCCAAAGCTTAATCATATGTATAAAAAAATTCCTATTTCTATAAAGAGAGATAACTCTATCAATTCATTTTATTGTAATGTCAAACTAAACCTGCTTGTCAGCACCAAATAGCTCAGTCCAACTGAGTCAGGCACTATTTCCTAATTCACCAACCGGTGTCTTAAGGACAGACTTGTGGTGATGCCTCACATATATATAATTACATATGTATTTACAAAACAGACTTATAATTTAGAATGTTAAAGCATTCATATTCATATTCTGTTGACAGAGGTGGGGAAAAATCCAACAAAACAAAGCCAGCTCCTAAGAATATGACAAAACAAACATTCAACAAACCTCTTGTGTGACTTTGGCTCCAAAGAGCCATCCAGCTCCTCGAGGGCTCATGGCCCAAGTGTCTACGTCTTCAGGGTCTGACCACACCAAATCTGGGGAATGGACACAACATATATACAGTGAAACATGCCATTCTTGCCATGGTACAGATTGGATAGTTCACTCAAACCTTTTGTTATAATGCCATCATCTTTATAACACCCACCTGCCTTAGGTCTCAAAGTTGGCGGTTTAATGAGGTTTCACTGTACAAGTTTTCTGTATAAATTTAATTCTGAATTTAAAAAATTACATTTTGTATTTAACCAAAGCTGTATAATATCAAAACGATTTACATTCCTCAAGGGAGCTATGAGATGATGATAAGAAAATATACAGATTGTTTCCATGTACAATGTGATGTGTAAGTCCTTAAGAATCCCGAGACCCGTAATGCCTGTGCTTAGCCTAGCTTCGGTAGTATTAAGCGGAGATATGAAAGTGGGCAGTGTGTCGCTATCTGGACAAGATGCTGGTCTATCACACTTTACTTTCCAACTCTCAGTGCAGATTGGTATCTATTTATACTCCTGGGTCAGGTGAGGCAATCAGAGTGAAGCTTCTTGCACAGGGGAATAAAAAACAAAGCACCTAAAGTGGGATTCGAACCCATGACCCTAGCCATGAAAGTCTGCTGTTGTAACTAAATAACTTTTTGCCTTCCACCGCCAAATAGAGCTTGGACCACAATAAATTTTGGAATGCGGAGACGGCCACAGGTGGATTTGCTAAAATGGACCTCACAACCTTCTTATTGTTCCTAGTCCTACACATAAGTATTAGGCATCAAATGAAAAGGAATTGAATGTTGTGGTGTCAGAATAAAGGTGTTTTGTCACACGAACCAGCCGATGAATCGGTCGGTGGTAGTCAAAGAATTAAATAGAAAGAAGATGGTGGGAAAATGAACTGAAAGAATAATATATCTCATTAGTACAAACATCATATGTTCTAAAAGCACAAAGGTCTTCATGGGAGGGAAGGAAGTTGACATCTTCTATAAAGATGACATAGTTTAAAGTTTGAAATTGTTAGTTTTACGCCCTTGGCAACACCTTGGGACCTCCGATCTCTGACATGACTTGATTCCATGAGGAATCTACAGAATCAGAGCCATAAAAACTCAAAATAATCCCAATGTCTTTACCAGGATTTGAACCCAGTACTCTCTGAAAGGTACTCTAACGATTATCGATAAAGAAAGAACCTTCCGCTCACAAAGCAAAAGCGTTACAGTTACACTGCGAAGTCCCCTCAAACCATCTAACTGGAACAAGTGATTAGTCTTCTTAGCTGTCAACCTACCACAGTGGGTTGATCACCCGCTTGACTCAATATCTTGATCCAGAGAAATCCAGCCTAATAGTGCTGGCCAAGGACAACATGGCGAAGAACGATTGATGAAATCACTCAAGCACACTTGGTGGACTTTGGCACCGTTGGCCAAGGACAGGCAGAGGTGGAGGTCTTTCGTTGCTACCCTAAGCGCCAGTGGGCGTAACAGGATATAGTGTAAGTAGTAATGGTAAAAGGGGACTGGATAAGAAAGAGAGAGAAAGGCTGTCAACCTACCACAGAAGGCCCCTTTGTGTGGAATCTCTTGGTTCCTCTCTATGGTTCGGATCTGGTCAATGGTTTTGATGTCGGGTGACAGACCTCCATGAACACATAGAATCACTTCGTCAATAATCTAGAGGTTGACAAAAAAAAAAACCAAATAGAGAAACAATGTTATATTAAAAATTTCTTTAAAATGCTGCTGCTGATAACTTTTTATAGTGTTCTGTCAGCAATCTTATGCGGTTTGAACATTTCTAATTTGTTTATTAGAAGTGAAGCACAAAGGCGTCATGCCCTCTAAACATCCCATTATAAAATTATAAAAAAAAAAAAAAAAAAAAACAAAATAATAAATAAATCAAACAACCCCCCCCCCCCCCCCCCCACCACACACACATTTTGTGTTTTATGAATTCAAGGGATAATAATAATAATTGAGCTTCATTGTTCAATCAGGAAATTTGTTTGGTTTACATCGGTTTGTTTGTTTGATCGACCCCATGTTCAGCCATAAAAGGTGATCAGCCCACTGCATCCTAAACTCTTTATTGACACCATGAGTAATACATAATCACGGTCAATATAGAAATCAATGTAGCCCTTGCGGTCACCACCTCAGCTATGTAAGAACTGGGAGAATTTGGGTGATTTACATTGGTGCCACAATATAACAGTGATACATTCCACAAACACAGTAAACAATTGACAACACACATCATCACATTGCCTCGTTCAAATTCATACACACTGTACAGGATACACACGTAGACGTTGCACATTGTCTCATTTAGATTGCAACCAATATACACGCCCAAATATATTTAAAGGACTGTACAATTTGGACAAGTTCATTGTTAATTGTGACCAGGGGGTGAGTGCTGTGTTTTCTCATGTCAAATAATTCTTCCTTTGTTTTCTTTACATTTAATTTTAGACAGTTCTTAGAACATCCAGTCCCCAAAAAGGGCAAATCATTTTCAAGACTGTAGAATCATTGGTAACAGCTCGGAATTTGAAACTAATTATTCAAAATTACTCTTCACAACATTTTTGTAATTTTCTGTCCTTTTAATGATATAATAATAGTATTGAGTAAAGATGGAAAATGTGAAAGTGCCAGAAAAACACCCATATAAGACGTAACGTGGTTTGTGACCATGGGGATTGAACCCACGCCAGTGAACACTGCCTAGCCAGATATAAAAAGCCTGAATGGTCACAAACCTAATTCAAAACTACTGATATAAAATAAAGTGCAGTGTTAAACAGGCAGGTTCCCAAAGAAAAGGCCGGAGATGAAAAATCGTGAAGGCACAAAAAAAAAACCCCTGGTAATTCGACTTGAGCGGAACGTCTGGCAATCAGGTATATGAGACAAGTTTTTTTTTGCTTCTCTTGAATTAAATGAAAAATGAGTAAAGCAGTCTGGGAATGACAGTGATAACAATAACATAATAAATTGATGTCAAAACTTACAGCAGCAATAGTGAGCAGGTCAAAGACTCGGCAACAATAACGCCAGGCGTTGGCATTTCCATATTTTGTCTGGCATTCATCTGGGACACGAAGAAAAAGAGATGCATATCACTTCATTGTGCCATGCTTTGAATTATTTAACATGGTGCGTTTAGACCTTTAACGTAATTCTGTTCACCTAGCACTGAGAGGTATATTAGGAAATGATAAAGAAAGAAGGATGTAATACAGTTCAGTTCCATCCTTTAAAGCAAAATGGTGATCAATGAGAAAAACGAATAAGTTAAAAGTTCCTCTTATCACAGTAAAAAAATCATATTAAACGACTCTGCCTGATCGGACTGAAAAATGAAGATTTTATGTGAATCAGAGCTTTAATATTGCTGAAAAGACCAGAAAAAAAATCCTATGCAAGCATGATTTAAACCTTGGATATCTGCATACATGATCCAACAAGTGCAAAAAAGTCTACTTAACCATAGAGACATAATCCAAAATTGTCATTTTTATATCCCTTGGCAACACATTATAAGTCAAATCAAAAACAGGACCTCTGGTTTATAGTCCATCTTTGATAGGACTTGATTCTATATAAGGAATCCACAGGGCAAGAGCTATAAAATCTCAAAAAGTGACACAAACAAAATTCCCATGCCACTGCTAGAATTCAAACCAATGACCTTCCACACACAAGGTGAATGCATTACGCTACGACAACCCCACCATAGCGACATCCAAAATCAGTAAGAAATGTTTCCATAGCGTACAGATTAAGCTGACAACTGGATTGGTAATTATCACACCAATTTTCCTTTTTCGTTTGTTAAGTTTAAGTTTTTAAATCTGAGCAGTTTGCCAACCTTAACCAAAATAAAAACAGGACCCAATGGAGAGAAAGAGGAAATAAATATCGTGGAAAAACAGGGTATTTTAATAAAAAAGGGTGAAAACAGGCCATCAAATAGTTTGAATAAGACCAAAAAACAGGACGGCAGGTCTGTCTAAAGAAACCCCTGATACAGACTATAATATCACAATGACGACAGATTAGTGCTTTACCATAAAACCCATAAATCTGTGTGATCTGTCGACTTTCATGATTTCCTCTCAACAACACAATTTTATCTGGCCACCTGCAAAAGGAAAGATTCAAATAATATCATAAATAAAAAGATTGTTTCAAATCACTATGAAAGAAAATTGACCTAGTTTAGTAAAAAGAAGAACAAAAAAAACAAGTTAAGCGCAAGAAGCCAAAATTTTGGATCATACTTTGAAGAAAACGAAACAGGTGTTTCACATCCATTATTTGATAAGATGCTAAATGGCTACATTTGCCACAGATATCTATAAAATTTACCCAATACTCACAGAGAAAAAACAAAAGATACACATATAGTGAGAATAGGAAAATAGTCATTTCTCAGACTATTTTTGTTCCCCTCGTTCTATGACCCTGAGCCCTAAAATCTTAACACACTCCAAGTGAAAAAACAACATTATTACATATTATGAAGGCATGTAAGTGTAAAAAACAAAGTATCGAATGATCAAGGCATGTATGAGTATGCAAACAGCCAAATCCAGGAGGCATGCCTGCCAAGTACTGCACAAATCAAATATAGCCCTTTTTGGTTTGACTTCCCTTCCCTTTCACACTCTAAGAGGATTTTTACTCTATGTACGATATCAAAGATTTGAAGTTTAAACTATTGCACCCTTTTCAACACAGCCAGGCCATCTCAAAGGCTATAATAGGATTTTCATTCTGATACGATTTTCAAGAGAAGAGCCCTTAAAACTAAAAAAAAAAATCCTGTGGACCAGTCTGCCATGGACGCAGTGTGTAAGATGTTGAGCAGGAAATAAATCAAATTTTCTAAAAAAAAAGAAACAAAAATGCTATCTCTTAATCTGCTGCTGTCCCTTCAATATTCCGTTACTAAATATCATAAGACAACAAAAGAGATTTGGTATCAATGGTCCTACAGGAGAAAGTTGAAACGGGGACAAGAAACGTCCAGCCGCACACCTCCTACTTCAATAACATAGGTGATATCTTTGGCCAGAGGATCTAAGATGTCGCCTACATATGATTCCAACTGTGATATATTTGGAGCAGCCCATCCATGTTGAGAGTGGCTTCTATACTGTCAATCCCAAAAAAAGAGGTGAAATGCCATAATCGACAACACTACTCTTAAAAATTCTACTCACTTTGCTTTCAAAGTTAACAGGAGGGTAAACGTTTCCAAGCTGAAATAGCCTCTGTCTACAAAATCTCCCTGAAATTTATGGGATAAAGAGTTTCATTTAATAAACAAAAAAAGACACAAAATGTAATACAAATTAAAAGGTTTGATATGTCTCAAAGTAATCATTGAACAGGAGAGTCTTAAAAAAAACACGTCAAAATCAACACTATTGATGGATTGCGCTTTTTTTCAATCGTTTAAAGGATATCAACATAATTATTTATTTAATCATGCATTTGCAGACAAAAATAGCTATATGGACAGTGACAGTCACAGGGCCAAAGTAATGATTCCAAGAAAAACAGCAAAAAACATTTAAAAGTCGTCTAAACTGACTTGACTTACTTTTTTCACTTATAATTATAATAGATTGTTAATTAATAACTGAGTGAGGAGCTCTCAAGCAATCATTTGACCTAATTTCAAACTTACACAGTTTACGACTTTCACCGTCGATACAAATTGTGATGCTGAACATTGTGTTAAGTTAGTACATTCAAGATGATGACTTTGTCATAAATTCAACCAATCTATAACTGTACAATATTTCTACATACTACACACTTTTTACAATGCGTGCTTTTCTATTTGTCTGTACCAAAAAGGTTATGAGCACTAGCATGATACAAAGGAAACTCGTAAACACGCCTTTTGTCTCTTAGGTTGGTTGCTAATATATCTTTCTTTCTTCTTTCTTAGTTCCCTGTAACCATTACAGTGTATGGCCTGCTCTATGAGGCGGATTTACTCTGGATCAAGATATTAGGCCAAGCAGGTGATCACCCCACTGTGCCTATTTTTAAATTTTTTTTTGTGGTAGGAATTAATTTTGACTGGACAGTGGCCTTTCGGCCTACTCTTCTCGATTTCCAACTGCCAAGGGTTCTTTAACGTGCACAACATGCACTAGGGACCTCCAAATTTATCATCCGTCTCCGATAGGACTAGGTTCTTGATCCCACCTACTTTCATAGGATCATGGGAGTGGCAAATAGGTTTATACTGAGTTTTATATGAAGAAAAACATTAACCGTTGCCGCTGGGATTCAAACCCGGTACCTTTCACTTCAAAGTCCAGAACCATACCTCTGAGCCACTGGGACCCCATTCACAGACTCATATTCTTTTAAATATATTTAGCTGGATGTTGTATATATTATATGGATGCTATACCAATCTATTCTAATCGATTATAGTCCATCCATCTATCCACCCAATATATCTAATTTATCATATTGTGCTATAACCCTAAACTACAATTCAAGTAACAGCAAAATTTGGTTGAAATATATTTTCTACCACTAAATAAGTCTTGACCGATTGTAAAGATCTTCTTTCTTACTTAACATTGGTATAAGAAATGTTAATACTCCTTCATCAAAACAAATGTGATTCACTGTGAAATTTTAATACAGCAAAAACAAAACTGATGTGGTAAATACAAAACAATAACATAATTTTGCATTCCTTTCTTTTCTTTTTATCATTCCATAAAAAGCGTAAGTTTTTGAGGTAAACACTGGAAAATAATTTTTGTGATGAAATGTGTCTCTTGAAACCTACCATGAAAATATAGTTAGTGTCTGGCATCTCTCCTCCTGTTTTGAACAGCTCTATCAAATCGTAAAACTGAAAAAAAAAGGAAAAAATACAGATCAAAATTAAGAGTCTACATAACAATAACACTGATGACAAAGACTAAGACAATGTGATGAGTTAAAAATGATTTCATTCAGATCATTTTAGATCGAACCCAAAAGCTAAAAGCTGCACCTTTCCCTCCAGGATTTGACCAGACAAGACACACCTATTCCAAACGTGCTGTTTCTGGTGTGTGTTGGCTATTGGTTGAGTCTTTTAAAAAGCTATTGATGAGACAGGGCCTAGCAGCGCATACAATTTCATTTTCTCAAAAACCTCTTGTCTACAGCACATTTATCCTTTGTCTTTATTACTTTATATCAATCTATGAACTTTTGAAAGCCACATTATGAGTCCTCAAATGTACCCATTTGTAATCAAATTTCCACATCAAGACAGACTGTTAGAGAGAGAGAGAGAGATCTTTAACAAATATTTTTTGCATTCTTCATTTTCAAAAATCTACAAGTTAATACTACTAGAGCTTCTAAAATCATACCATATCTTTAAAAATACCGGCATCTAGGTAAAACAGGAAAAGATCACCACACATAATAAAAGAAGAGAGTACCAAAAACATAAATTATACTATAATGAAGCTAAGCCTGAAACTTCTACCTCCAAAGGCTTTTTTTGGAGAGGGCTCTAAAATTCTCAAAGTATACTCACTGCATGAACTCCACTTTTATTGTGATGCGTGGGGATAATATAAAGTGCTGTAAGCTCTACGTAATTAGTTGATTTAATTTTTCATAATTCACACGTAAAATTCGCAGGGAATGCTTCAGACTCCATGTTTTTAGAATAAGATTGCGTTTTATATGCAACAGTGTGCATGGGGCATGTTCATTAGAGAGTGTGTACACATTTTAATATACAATAATTAGATTGTTAGAAGAAAATATTTTGTTGTTTAAACAGTTAAACTTGAAATTCCACCACCACCATAAAACCATCACAAATAGTTGAATACAGTCCACAGTCTCTTCAATGCTTATTATTCCGTTCGTAGATCAGACATTTTCTAGTAAATTTATAGGAATGACAGATCCTAATCATATGAATTCACTGTGTGAAAATCACCCAAAACACTCACAAAACAAAATAGAAATGAATGTTGTAAAGGTAAAGGTGTACTTGAGATGGAACTAGATGGAAAAAGAAAGAGAGGTAGACCAAAATGGAGATGGATGGATGGATAGGTCAAAGGTTGAAGGATTGTGATTTGTGTAGAAAAATCATTCATTATGAATGGCAACCCTGAAAACTGTGGGATACGCTGAAAGAAGAAGACTCATGATAAGAACAAAAGCATCCGATCTTTCTCTATCACTATCACACTACCTGTCCATGGATATCTCCACATACGGTCACTGGCGTGGATACAGGCTGGACATTCGACTCCTCTAACAGCAGCTCACATACCATGTCACACAGTTTCTGAAATTCAAATGATGACAAAATAGAATTTGATATATCTATTTTTTTCTTCTTTGAGTTTTATTTAATCCCATTTTGGCATCTGCTTAGAGATTAGAATCACTCACGATACAAATTTTGGATTTCTATCATTTTTACTCTTTTACATTCTCTATGAAGACCACAAGGGAAAAAACGACAGTCACATGATATTATAACATTGTATAAATAGCAAACACTGCAAAACAGCAAATAAGTCTTTTGATTAAAGCAAACTCCATCCCATTTTGGTAATAAATAAAAGTAAAAAAATAATTAGAGCATAAATGTTAAAAACCACATTGGTTGGGGGTAACCCCTATGGTCTTCACATAATACATCGTACAGATTAATATTCTTAAATTTATAGCTTTCCAATATTTTGTTCTTTAACAGTAAAACTTTTTCATCTAAACTGCTACATATATAATCTAATTTATTTCGTCGGAAGGACAAGGTGAGTAAAAAATACACTTCTTTGACAGAAGCCGTCTACAATTCAATTCTACACCAGGAAATTGGTAACTTCCGTTTTTCGTCAATCAAATGACAATTTAGTAATTTTTAGTAAAATTGAAAGTAGAGTATTTTCCAATGTTCATTGCCACATTTGGTTATTTCACCCGGCCAACCGCTCGATCAGCAGTCAAATTATGCCTGACTTCCGGTTGGGTGGCATAAAACGCTATGGGGGTTAAAACCATGGAAGGCTCATGGAAATGGTGATTACGTGGAGTTGGTAGCATGAACAGACAGAGTTATAGACCAAAAAGTCAACCTCAAACATGTCAGACTTTGAGACTCCAATCTGAAAAAAAAACCTATAAGCCACTCCCCTGATCCTATTCAGGTAGGTGGGATCAAGAACCTTGTCCTATCGGAGACGGATGATAAACTCGGAGGTCCTGTGTGCACGTTGAGCACGTTAAAGAACCCGTGGCAGTTAAAAATCGATAAGAGTAGGCCGCAAGGCTGCTGTACGGGCAAAATTAATTCCTACCAAAAAGGCCACAGTGGGTTGATCACCTGCTTGGCTTAATACCTTGATCCAAAGAAATCCAGCACTCATAGTGCTGGCCCTACAGTGTAATGATAAAAGAGAATTGGATAAGAAAGAAAGAAGATGGAACAGCATTGATCAAACCCAGAAGGAAAAAGGTTTTTCATATCTTTTTTTTTTTTACAATGTTCACAGCAAATTTGCGGGATCTCATCAAAGCGATCCAATAAAAATAACGAAGTGACTATTCGGACTCGGGTCAGCCTATGTGTTTCACAAGCTTTCCTTAGCCCAAGAAGGTTGCTGGGAGTAAATTTACTTCCCCATGCGCGTCTGCCTTGATAAGCCGGCTGAGGCGAGCGGAGTAAATTTACGACAATGGCTAGCTAGACCCCTACACATAGAAACTTTGTAACTTCCGTTAATGACAAAACTGTGGGGAAACCAGGGTCGAGTTTATAAATAACAGCCAATCAAATAACAGTCTATAAATATATACGGTGGATTTTAGGGTTCGTCTTTTTCGTGAATTGAAAATAGCGTTGTTTCCATTGTTCGTTCCAGCACTCGAAGTTTGAGCCAGCGGCTGCGCGCGCATCATGCTTTGTGTTGAAAACCAGACTGGACATCCGATTTCGCGGGGCTAGCCTTACGGGGGTTAGTAATGGGTGGCCAGGTAGCAATTTAAAATATCTGGCAACATCCGCCATTTTGTTTCGAGACACTCTATGCTAGGTGTAACACCCTGACCATGTTAAGTATGCAAGATGTCTATGTCTCCTCTCTCCCCTCACCCTGAAAAGTAAGGATATAAAATATAAAATCCCCCGATGACAGTTTATATTATCTTCTTGCACACTCACTTAGAAGTCGAGTCCGAATAAATAAAACCTTTTTTCTGACCTGAGTCCGAATAGATAAAAAATCTAATTGGACTTGAGTCTGAATGAATAGTGGTGGCCTATAAATAATAAATAACCAAACACAACACAAAATAATAATATAAACACAGCGCAAGTCGCCAATCTGGCAATACTTAACATAAAATAGCACGAAACTGCTACAAACTATAAACCATGACTTTATGGCTACCTTGGGAAAGCCGTCTACCTAGACTATCTCTTTGCTTTCGGAAGAGGAAAATAATAAACGTAACCCACCTGGACGTCTAGACTAAGTTGATGAATAAATTACTTACTAGACTAGACACTCTAGTCTAGAGATTGGAATAAGAAAAACTCATATTACTATTTAAATTTTTTTCTAAACCAGTTGGGGATAACGACAGCCTTTATCTGAGAGAAACAACAAGTCTCAGGGTTGACAATAAATCATATCGGGAAGTTTGAAACAACGCAAGCAACTCCCACTTTATTCAAATGAACAAAAACCAATCGATAGAACAGTGGACGATCAAAAACTGATTTAAGTCAAATATATGGCCAAACTCGAATATGAAATATAACATATAAAATCAAAAGACCTTCAAATCATTTTCAGGAAGATATTTGCATTCTTTTGCCACTTCAATCCAATGGTCAATGTTCGCCATCTTGCCCTTTGTAAGTAAACATGTAGAATCCTAACTTTTTGAAAGAAGAGTGAGTTTGCCTTCGAAGTGATTCCGGGGTTTGTTCTTTTACACTGCCCTCAACTACTTCTTCACTTTCCTCAATTCACTTCAGTTAAAATTCAATCATCGAACGCATTCAACGGCCTTGTGTGTATATTCAACAAGATAGAATTTTGATATGTTTTGGCATCATCGTGCTATCTTTGTCTTTTGTAGAGTTATTTCAAACGTGCCTTCTTAGTTCCTACAAAACAGTAAAAGCTATAAGAATGAATAATGAAAATTGTTTTGTTGTATTTTATACCTTCATTTTATAATTTTATAGACACCTGTGCGTTTATATAATTGTGCTGTTTCCTTTAATCTTCGAGTTCTTAAGACAACAATAGGTTGCGATATCGTGTGACGAAATTTGTATCTTGAACTCTTTTGAATGTTTACAGTTCACACAGTGGTCTCGAGGAGAGTTCCATTCTGTTGTGGTGTGGGGGTAAACAGAGTAAAACACTACAGGAGAAAAACACTACAAACAGTCTCGTAGTATTTTTTTCCTAAGAGAAAAACACTATATGCCCAGGATTAAAACAATACACCTGGGAGAAAAACACTACACTGGAAAAACAAGCGCAAAAGTGCGAGAATCGAAATAACTAAGTGATAAAGCTTTTATATCAATACAAAGTATGGTTTGTTCAATGTTAAGTTTTGGTAAGATCTTAGTGGATAATTTGGTAGAAATAAGTTTGAATCGATGATTATACTTCGGGGATTTTTTTGGCCTCGTTCTGATAAATTAGTTTTGAGAGTGAAGTGTTTCAGTAGCTACAAGCGGGGAAAATAAAGTAAATGTGAATGCGTACTCGATTTATTTACCTGACTCGGCCTCACCTCACCACATATTTTTATATACGCTAAACCGTATAATCAATCTAATTTATTTCATCGGAAGGACACCACCTCCTCCTCTTCTTCCTCCACCTCTTCCTCCACCTCCTCCTCCTCTCCACCTTTTTCTCCTCCTCTTTCTCCACCTCCTCTTCATCTCTTCTTCCTCCTCTTGATATATCAATTTATACTCCTTGATTATCATTCGATTATCATTGTATACGTTATGATATTATATATACATATTTTAAAATTTATTTACTTATTTGTATATATTGTTTTTTTATTTTTTTAAAATGAAATTATAGGAGGAGATTATTTTTTACATTTATATATTTATGGTGGAGGTGTAAATGTCGCACGTTTTAGATATTATCAATTTTATGTAATGTTTTATATAGCGGAACACCATGGAAATAAGTAGCATCACTACTTTTAGTGTATCTTGTGTGTGTGTGTGTGTGTGTGTGTGTGTGTGTGTGTGTGTGTGTGTGTGTGTGTGTGTGTGTGTGTGTGTGTG
>JARBEQ010025057.1:0-15736 GCA_030265355.1 Tritonia tetraquetra | reverse complement strand
GAGAGAGAGAGGGGGGGGGGGGCGTAGATCAAGACCTGCTGGGTTTCATGACATTCTTACCCGAATGTTGATTACTCTATAACATTATGTATCCATCTCCCATGGACCAAGCACAGCGTCCCGTCTCGGTGGAGGCTGGATTTAATTTGAATAGAGTTTTTTCCCCTTGATTAACACAATTGATAGATCCCAATACATGTTACCACGTCAATCGAATCAGCGTTAATCAATCGAATAATACAACTATCAATCAATCACATGAATTGTCACGATCGATCCGTGACTGATTGTTAACGTCTCCATTCATTTATTGATACTCTCGAAACAAAAACATGAATTAATTATATTTTGGCGACAAGAGTATGTACTACATTTTGAGTGTTTGACAATCACAGATCGATAATTATAATTGGTACGTTTGATTGATTATCGTTTTATATTACGTGTTAGGTTTCGTGATAAATGTCACAGTATACAATTTGATGACAAGACTGAAAAAGAATAAAACAATAAGTAAGTTAAAAATAAAAAATGAAGAGAAAAACTAATATATAGATAAATATAAAGTATGTAAATCAATAAATGAATGAATACAATGGGAAGAAATATACATGAATTAGGAATGAATGAATGAATGAATGAATGAATGCATGAATATAATGGGAAGAAATATAATGAATTAGGAATGAATGAATGAATGAATGAATGAATGCATGAATATAATGGGAAGAAATATAATGAATTAGGAATGAATGAATGATGAATGAATGCATGAATATAATGGGAAGAAATATAATGAATTAGGAATGAATGAATGAATGAATGAATGAATGAATATAATGGGAAGAAATATAATGAATTAGGAATGAATGAATGAATGAATGAATGAATGAATGAATGAATTAGATAAATAACTACGTAGACATATAAATGAATGCATACAAGAATGAATAAGTCAATGAATAAATATATACACAAGTAGCTATGTGATTATATATTTTTTTTAAATATAGACCATTGTTATGACTGTCGTGAAATTATTCCTTTGAAAGAAAAATGATCAATTTCATTACAATCATTTTCTGAAAATAATTCTGTCATTGGCAAGATAAATGATTTGTGTCACTTTGATTGAGTCATGTGTCAACGAATTGGACAATTATTTCAAATATTTGCTCACACATGATACCAAGTTGATTCAAACGTCATTGCAATTCTATGATAATTTGTGTTTCATTAAATAATTGGTTTCATCCGACTGGGAAGTTTTCTCTAGAAGACCTTTTGTGTAACGGTGCCTAATTGACACAATTAATGAGTATATTAGCGAGCACTAGGTAGATGATAGTGCAAAGGGAAATGAAGCAAAATGGAATATCATGCTTGCCGAAGTAACAACTACTGTGACGACAATATCATGTTGTGTGACGGAAGTTGCTAAGAATGTTTTTCTTTTTTCTCCAGGCTGGTCCCTTATAGTTCCGGCACTGTCACACATTTATTCTTTATTTGCATACACTCTCTGGACAGGATGCTGGTCTGTCGCAGGTTACTTTCCATTTACTGGATATCCATTTCTACACGTGAGCCGAGTGAGGCAACAAGGAAAGTTTCGTACCACAGAAAACAATGAAGTTCAAGTTTTAGTTCAACTAATTAAGGTGTAATGGGCCTTGTAAATGTGCCCAACACTGCAAATCCACATTACACAATATCATTACATCACAGTATCGCAATAAATAAACAAGAAGACGAACGAATGACACTCGCGTTGTCAAAGTTACAAGACATTTAGAGCTCGCTCAAACTGTTGGGGCTCGAGCCCACTGCTCTTGCCACGTAAATCATCTATCTAAACCACTCGGCTACCTCCCCCCTCCCCCACCCCGACCCCCAGGTCTGCTAAAGATTAGATTTAAGCGTAGGAAAATAGCTTTTGTCCAAAATGAAATGAAACAACAGCGATAGAGATACCATTCTTAGATAATTAGAATTTCATTTACGCAACACTTGACAATCTCGCTAACGCACGCCGTCATCGATGTTAGCTGCGTATAAACACTGGAATGGGAACTCTCTTGGCATCTCCTCGATGGCCACTTGAGATAGAAATAGCCCTGGAATTCAATATATATGAGATTTAGATGGAACCGTTGAGAACTCGTTTTAATTATCTTCCAGTTGTCATTAGTTTCCATTTCGAACACACTTCTGGATTTGGCTTGTTAAAATTGCCCAAGCTTTAATTTAGCTCAGGTGATGAAATTATTCAGCAGGATGGCATCCGAATAGGATGGAAAAATTACACACCAAACGTGTTGTCATAGTTTCAAATTTTGTCTTTTAATATCCCTGCCTTATCTCTTTCTCTCTTTTTATCGTTTGACATTTTGACCTTTTGGTGTCTAATGGGAGTTAGATGTCACGAAATAATTTTGTGTCAATCAGTAATATGGCGCCAAGTAATTTGTCGTTTTAAGTCTCTCAGTTGATTTGGAAGATCTTTCTCTCTCTCTCTCTCTGTCTCTATCTCACTCTCTCTCTCTCTCTCTCTCTCTCACACACACACACACACGTTCTTTCTTCTTTTTCCAACTAAACTGCCTTCTGTGCCTCTTCGGATTGTATGGGATAGTCTTATGTTGGACATAGAGATGTAAATAATCTTGATCAAGAATTTAAGACAAAGTAGGTGATTAACCCTCTGGGTCCATTCGAGAATGTTGGCTCTCCGGTTCCGCTAACTCTAAAAGTCAAAGGACGTCATTACTGCGAATAATACACCGTCTCAAGCGACGAGGAAGATGCTTTTAGGAACAGGAAAATCAATTTGATATTTCTTTGTGAGTGTGGATATCGTGAATAATCCAGGCGGACCTGTTTCTCCCGGCATGTTTATAATTATTGCTGCGTCTCCCGTCTCACAATATCCCTCCCCGTTGGTTTGATTCACGATTGAATCAGTGTACAAAGACAACATTGAGATATCTTTTCTTCCAGCATTGATTCGGGGCAGGGGCGAGGTTGATCCCCGATATAAATCCACCCCATACATCTTCCTCTAACTTCCGGTATGATTGCATGATGGGAGCGATCCTCATTTCCGGTCACGTCTGGGCAGGCTCAGGGAGATTCGTTTGAATACCAGCCAGTTGGACGTGTTCTTTGTGACCCAGTTTCCCTTCGTTTGGGGACGTGTTTGGATTGCGGAGGATCTCATCTTAGAGATGATATTCATAGATTGAATTTGTTGAAAGACAATAAACGAAAAAACTGGTTAAAGGGACCAAGAGAGGCGGGGATTGGTGTGGGGTTAGCGACTGTTATTATGTGAAGCATGCATCAATCTACACTGGAGCATCGACATCCTTAATTAAGGGGGGAGGAAAGGGGAAGAGTATTGGACGGAAGAAAGGATAACAAGGTAAATGAAAATGTAAGAATTTATAAAGGCCAAAAAACACAAAAATCCGGGGACGCAGAACAATTGTATTGTTAGAATGGCTTTTGACCTACTCCTTGTTTTTATTGGGTTTTTTTCTGGAGATTAACACGGTTCTTCAAGTGTTGGAGACGGTCACGTCATAGGAAGGCTGCTTCTTATACTGACTTTATTGTGATGAAATAGGCGTAAAACTTGGAATTTTGTAACTTCCTGAATAGTGTACAACTACTGGAGGGGAAATAATATAATAGAGGGGAGTCAGGGCTTTAGAGCAGATAGAAAAAACAAAAACAGTAAGAGGAAGATGGGGAGGGAGGGGTGGAGAGAGGGGAAATGGGAGGGGAGGAGCAAGATGAAAGATTTGCTTCACTAGATAGTGACTTTAAATACAATAATCCATTCCCGTGTTTGTCAGGCAGTAGAATAGATTTCACAACAGATTTCATGGAGATCAGACATCAGTCTAATGGAACACTCTCCCCTATATCTCTGATGTTACGCTTCAATCGCTGGAGGCGATCAAACTCAAATGCCGTCTGTCTCTCGCTTTCTTGGTTTTTCAATCGTGACCCGATTTCCAGTTTTGAAATATTTTTGTCTATCTTTCTTTATCCTTTTCTTTAATAGCATAATTTGGTGTCAGGTTTGAAATAGTTTCTTTACCCATTGTTTATTTCATTTATTGTTTTTGAAGACGTTCTCCATACGGCTTGAATCTTACGCCATTATTCTGTTCATTATATCATGAATATATTTATCCTTCTAACAAAACAATAAACTTCCAAATGCTTTACTCACATCCCCAAGTTGGAAACTCCCCGTGTCCTTCAAAGGTGACATTAATTTGTTTGTAAGCCCCATTTCATTATCATTACTGTTTATGTTAATGCTCATGGCGCTAATAATGGACACATTGGGAAGATCACCTGCTTGTCTGACATCCTTGGATTTAAAGCATTCCCAACTCTGTATTTGGATACGCGTGTCGATCGGGGTCCGATCAAACAAACAAACTTCACTCCTAACACTTTCGCTCACGTCACATTTAATCCGAGGATGGTTGTAAATAACAGTTATTTTTTTCGAAATAAGTAATAATGAAATCAAATAGTAAATGCATGTTTAAATATATACTTTAATCCCTACTAACAAACCTTTGATAGGGTTATAGTCTCAATATTACTAAAACATGACTAAACACATTCTAAATACTGAAGTTTTAATTGCTACTAAAAAGAAAAACTAATCAGGCGGTTGGGTATGAGGCCCGGGACAAAAAAACAACAACCCAAAAACACAACCTGTACCGAGTCCACTGGACTGGGGGCTTTTTTTACATCTTACCCAAATCGTCCAGAGCTATACTACCGTCTTCTGACAAAACACATTTTTTTCATTTTGGCGGGAAATTTGTTTGTCCAGCAATCGATGCATTAAGTTCATCTCTATCTTGTGACGAGATGTCAAGTCTGAAAGTTAAATAGTTTTTTAACTATAAAAAAAAAATACTCTGACAAAACACGAAAAAAATGTGTTTTGTCAGAGGATGCTTAGAAAAACCGGTCTAACTATCACACCCTTTTTCCGTCATACTCCGACAAAACACATTTTTTCGTTATTTTGTTGTTATCCGCGAACGAAAAAAAAGTGGTGTTTTGTCAAAGGACGACGAGAAAAATGGATTCAGCTTTTTTTCGCCGTCCTCCGACAAAACCCATTTTTTCTTCTCAATCATTTATTTACCAAACTTTTGAAATAATTTTTATTGACAAAATTTGTACAATTATATATAATCATTTTATGAAGAAAAAATTACATTTCAAGGAGTTGGTAAGATGTTGCAAGCAAAAAAACTAACTAAAACGCGATTATCTCGAAACAGACATTTTGAACAAAATGTGTTTTGTCAGTGGATGGCAGTATAATCATTTCAACGTAAGTGTTGTTATAATTAATGTTCCCATTACGAACAGGACTCGAAGCAGTTTTAGACAACGAAGAAAGAGACAAAGATGCGCGCATGTATATCCCGTAAAATTGTATCTGAAGCAGACTTAGGTGTTTAGAGAATTTCACTGAATAGTAATAATCACGTAAGGGTTCCTTTCTCTTTCGATAAAATCAATTCATATTTCTCTCCCCCCCCCCCCCCCCACCCACAATGCATCATACTGTAGTCTCTGGCCATAAGTAGAGTCCCGAGGAATCGATAAAAACGTGCTTAGAACCGCACCGTGCCGATATAATGTCTGTAGTGTCTTAATCCATCTCCTATTGTGATAGTCAGTCCGATATAAATGATTAATCTTTATTATAATCGCCATGCCAATGTTACATCTGTTACTCATCGCCCTATATCTAATGTTACCCCAGGGGGTTATATTATCCCCAGACACCCACAGTGCAATGCAAATCTTTGATATACCACCGAAGAGGTTATAGATAGAACTAGAGAGCTCAGAAAGTCACGTTTCCCGTGCCAACTTCGAGATAACTCGCATGAGGTCAAAATGAATCGTACATAAGGACGGACGACAACTCGCATGAGGTCACTTAAATATAATTTTGTGGCAAAAACCTTCGTTCAACTGGGCACGCAGCACCAATAAGGCTTTGTGAGAAACTTATCCCTCTAGTATATATTCTATTTATAAACTCTTTGTATACCACTAGTATCTATAAATGAAGAATCCTGTGAAGGGAGAGGGGGCGGTCGAGCTGTTGTCACTGGTCTCCTAATGCAGAGGTTCACGTTCGAATCATGCTTGTCCAGGATTGTGTTTCTCTCTTGACCGTTCAGAGTCTTCAAGAGATATCAGAGATTCATGTGGAATATAATATACGGTCTGTTGAACTGCCTTTGAATCGTTCTTGGGGAACTTAAAAACTTTGAAGAGCTTTATAATATTATGTTGCCAGTGCTCGCCTCTTTGACAATTGCTAGTAAACTATAAAATTGATAATAATAATAAATATAATAATTATAATGATAATAATTATGATATCGATAATAATGATGATAATAATGATAATAATAATAATATTAATAATGAATGGTATTTCCATGTTGTAAAATTCATCTCAAGACGCATACAAGACGTTTTGTGAGTAAACCAAAGTAGAAGCTAAAATCACATAGTAAATCCTTTTACAAGCAAACAAACAAATAACTAACAAACCATTAATGGATTTCTTGATATGACAACTACTTGGCCTCCTTTTTCAAAATTGAATTGGTGACATTTTGCTAAACGTTTCTTCATCTGCTCAAATCTCACTAACACCGCAATAAGACATTATTGTGGTCAGCCTCATATATCTCCTTGGACGGGGTCAAATATTTCAGACAAGGGCGCCGATTGACGAAAGGATAGCGAAGTCAAGTTTTACTGTAAGACAAAACTATGAGTGAGTTATCGGTGTCCCACTGTACCACTCACGAACAAGCTCGAAACCCTGGCTTTTCATTCACACCTGAATCCCCCTCCATGTCATTACAAAGACCTGACATGTCCTTTATTTTACAGGCGGTCACTCATACACAATTTATTGGACCCAGTTCGATAGCCTGCTCTCTGGCCGAGGCGACACAAAACAGAACGCCTAATCAATCCCTGAATACCTACCCCAACTCCATTAATACTCACACGGTCTCCATTTCACTGCGAGTGGCACGGCCGACGAGTACTCATTCAAATGAACATCTGAACGCATTGAGGGTCAATCAAGCGTGAACTCGGATTGCTTTCTGATTGGCCGTGTCTCGCGAAGCGTGACGATAACACGTCTGTGTTCAATACGAATGGAAACAATTCAATTGGTCTGTTTGATTGATGCATCGTGCCGGAGAACAAAAAAGTCAATTACAGAATCGTAGAGCTCTTCTATTGGAAGAGACGGAGGGGAAAAACCAGAAGTAATTTACCCGTTTATTATGATCCGTTATTAACAATTTAAGGGTAATTGCATTTTAATTTAGACATTTGTCAAATTGACAATTTGCATAAGCCTTTTTATGTTGAAACTTCTATGTATGCTTGAATAGACATACAAATAATCCACCACCACCACCACCACCACCACCACCTCGCCGCCGCCGCCGTAACAGCAACAGAATATGGCACGGTCTAGCTGGAAATGTTGTCATTCGTTTAACATTAAATTTGTTGTGTTTTCGAGGTGCTTATGAGGAGGGGGATGATAACGGTGTTGATATCAGTTGCAACAATGACAATACAAACTGTGTGTGTGTGTATGTGTGTGTGTGTGTGTGTGTGTGTGTATGTGTGTGTGTGTGTGTGTGTGTGTGTGTGTGGAAAAGTAAAGTAGTTGTTGTTGTCGTTGCTAAGTCGTCATCGTAACAGTAGCAGTAGAAGCCATTGTTGTAGCAACAACATCAATTCAATTCAAATTAATTTATTTGCATAAAAATATACATAATATATATACTATACACAAAATGGATACACCAAAAGTATTTATACTACTTGTTTCCATGGTGTTCCGCTATAAAACATTACATAAAAATGATAATATCTAAAACGTGCGACATTTACACGTCCACCATAACAAATGTAAATAATAATTTCCTGCTATAATTTCATTTAAAAAATAAAAAATGATATACATATAAATACAAATAAATAGAAATAAATATATATATATATAATATATAATATCATAACGTATACAATGGTAATCAAATCATAATCAAGGAGTATAAATGGATATCAAGTTATTGCAACGATGAATAGGAATTCAAAAATTTGACTGCATGTCATTGAATAAATGCTTTTTCAATTTCATTTTAAATGTTTGTTTTGTTTCTATCGCGGTAATGTGTTTTGCAGCAGCAGCCGCAATATGAGTAGTACCAGCTGCAAAAATGATCAATAGTATTCATATCATCATCATTATTATTGATAGTAGTAGTAGTAGTAGTAGTAGTAGTAGAAGTCGTTGTAGTAGTAGTTGTAGTTGTAGTAGTAGTTGTTGTTGTTGTTGTTGTTGTAGAAGTAGTAGTAGTTATTGTGGTTGTAGCCGCAGCAGCAATAGTAATAGTAGTATTAATAGTAGCAGTAGTATTAGTATGTTGTATTACACCTCTACGTGCCCAGATCTAGATGTGCCCCGATTCAAGTTCGATTCATATTACCAAGCCTATAATGATCTTCATGTGACCAGATTGGCTATTGTTTACACCCGGCGCTAGAATTACATTTTTCTCCGTGTCGAATCAGCCCTAAAGCAAATAAACCTAATAAACAAGGAAATTCGTTTTTTGCTTTTGATTTCTCTATCGTGTACGACAATAAATTTGTAGTTATAAAGATGAAATTAATGATAAGACATTACCACCAGCCAATTTAATGAACCATGAACCCAATTTACCGGCCCTGTTCGTTTTCATCACCATAGTTAATTGTGTGTGCCGTGAAATGGCCGTGCAGTCGACCCACGACACAACCAGCTCCGATCACAATCACAGAATGTGAGTGGTAAAAGTGGTTGGCTCGCTCACGCTTCGTTGGCTTGTATAATGATCTAGATAAAGTACATCACAGGGGCATACAAACTCTAGGGTTGGGAGAGGTTCAAGAAATTAGATACGAAAGGGAAGATATTTGGATAGAAAGAAGAAATGAGAAATATTATGATTGTTTGCTGGTGTTTATACTATTGCGTGGAGAGTCAATTTTACATGAAGGTAGGGCATATTTTTCTCCAGTGCCTTTTGCACATTAAGTTTTTGGAAAATTCAGTAGTTTCAGAGTAATCAACATAATCAACATAAAAGAAATGTAATTGTTCCATTTCCCATTGAAGCATTGAAGGTCAATGACATTCTAGCATGGACTGTTTAGGGTACATCTTTTTTTAACGAAGCCAGTAAGACAACACAAAAGGTGCTGTGTGGATGTGTCATTTCTCTGTCTTAAGTTTCTATTTTAAGTTTTTCAATATCATAGGATGAGTAAAAGTGATGAACACTTGATTACGGTACATCATGTTCCTGATACTCCAAGCAAGCAACTGGTGCCCATGTTATGAATGGAGACAGCGACGTTTTAATATTAAGGGGGAATGTTCTTTATCTGCAATTTTTTTTATGCGATTTTCACTGCGTGATCTGACACTTGCAAGTGTATAAAGATACAGAAAGAAATAAATAGATTGATAGACGGATATAGATAGATAGATAGATAGAAAGATAGATAGATAGATAGATAGATAGATAGAAAGATAGAAAGATAGATAGATAGATAATCAGATAGGGAAACAGACCAGTAAAACCCGAGGTATCTGAGAGATCTCATTAAGAGCCATTGATTGACACTTGATGTTTTCAAATATTCTTTAAGTTGTCATAGCAGTCTGCCTTTACTCAAAAGGAAAACAATTTTGGAAAAAATATTGGAGACAGAATAATGAATGGAAATAAATGAATGGAAATAAATGAATGGAAATAAATGAATGGAAATAGAAATAAATGAATGGAAATATGGAAATAAATGAATGGAAATAAATGAATGGAAATAAATGAATGGAAGATAAAAACAATAACAGCATAATATAATAAAACCGACTCTAACCAAAAACGAATAAATGGATCAATTTTTCTGAACTTGTTGTGGAAGGAAAGACCGAAGAGGGAGGAAGACCGAAGAGGGAGGCAAGACGGAAGAGGGAGGCAAGACGGAAGAGGGAGGAAAGACCGAAGAGGGGGGCAAGACCGGAGAGGGAGGCAAGACCGGAGAGGGAGGCAAGACCGGAGAGGGAGGCAAGACGGAAGAGGGAGGAAAGACCGAAGAGGGAGGCAAGACCGGAGAGGGAGGCAAGACGGAAGAGGGAGGAAAGACCGAGAGGGAGGCAAGACGGAAGAGGGAGGAAAGACCGAGAGGGAGGCAAGCAACAATTGCTCATTTCGTTTTTGAACGATAGATCATTATAACTCGGGGTTGAGAGGGTCTTTTCAACAATGTCTTCCTCTCTCCTCATCAACACCAGCACGTTTTGTGGAGACGGTTATCATCACTCAAGCTGTTGCGTCACACTCA
Source organism: Tritonia tetraquetra (assembly GCA_030265355.1). Taxonomy (NCBI): domain Eukaryota; kingdom Metazoa; phylum Mollusca; class Gastropoda; order Nudibranchia; family Tritoniidae; genus Tritonia; species Tritonia tetraquetra. Next base: position 5,233 of record JARBEQ010025057.1, on the reverse strand, counting down.
GAGACAGAGTGAAAGAAAGGGAGGAAAAGAAAGAGGTTGGGGGGAAATCAATTCAAGGAAAAACAGCATTAACCAAATGTGTGATGTTTAGGGATGACATAATTTGATGCAAAGGGTTTGAAATGGGCAGAAATGATTCTACTCCATGTTGCTCATGTAAAAGGGGTTTTGGAAATTTGAGATTTCACAGAATATGCTCTCAGGTTATAACATAGAAGGTATGGATTTTTCCAAACCAGATGGCGCTAATGATTCCTTCTGTTCAATTTCTAGCAGGGAGGGAAGGTAGGGGGAGCTATTAAGCTGTCGGTGGATTTCTTGTTGTCCTTTTTCTGATTAAAACCTTACGTCATGATAATACAGTGTAATAATGTCCACGGTGACGATACATTATGATTGTTGGCTGATCACCTGCCTGTGTTATCTTCTTTCGGTGTAAGGTTTGCCTGTGTTATATAATTCGTTATGTTATTTTCAGCTGCACTTAGCTCTGTGTGGCTGTCGAGCATTGATACAGTTTCAATCTTTTTGTTGTTGTTGTTGTTGTTGGCATGAGGTCGATCTTTATTAGCGCACCCTTTGGGTTTTTTTAGGGATGAGCAAGCGCCTGGCCACAGCATTTAGCTATGATTTCATTACCGGGATGCCACCAAGCAAAGAAACAATTTGTAACGATTTTTTATTCGTCCTTGTATATTTGTGGTGTTTTTTTTTCCCTTCATTTCCACCGGTTTATAATGTATTTTCAATCAGGTATATCTTGTGTTCCTCCCTTTAATTTGTTACCGTGTGGTATTTCCTTCAATGTTACACTACATAAAACTATCCCTTGTGTATCCTTTTTAGTTCTCACTAATTACCAATACCCTATTTTTTCTTTTCTCCAGATTGGACTATTTTATGAACTCCAGAGTCAATCAAGCAAGTGGACCAAACAGACTTTTATCGTTTTCCTGGCTAGAAATAGCGCCAAACTTCATTTGATTCGGTTCATCCCATTCTGGGCTTTAGATTACCACAATAAAATACGCCCCAAAATAAAAATAAAATGTTCTGGTACGCTTCTTAGCCACCTTCTCCAGTTGTTGGAGTTTGTTCGTTATTGACCTGGGTTTTATTTCGTCGTTATTTGGATTATTACTCACGGAGGACTATAGGCATTGGCTGTTACAGGTTTATTTGGTGAGTACCTCGCTTTCACGTGCGTGTTTACAGCTATTTCTTTTATGTCGAGTGTGGTCTTTCTAATTGGAAACGGTTACGGTCTGTCTCTTTATTGGAGTTGTGTGTTTAGTTCTATGTGTGTTTGTGTATATGTGTGTGTGGGTAAGCGTGTATGGGTGTGTGTATGTCTGTGTGTATAGTGCGAACATTATATGTGTTTGTGTAACTGTGTGTGCGCACACGTGCATGTTTGTGGGTATGTAGTATGTATTGATGTGTGTATGTGTATCTATGTGTATTGTGCGAACATTGTGTGCGTTTGTGTTTTGTAAGTGTGTGCTTGGCGGTGTGTGTGTGTGCGTGTGTGTGTGTGTAATGTCTTTGTGTGTATCTATTATTGCTTTATCTATTTTTTATTTTCTATTTTTCTCTGTTGGTTAGTTTGTTAACATTAGTGTAACAATTTTGGATTGAGAGTGCTTCTGGTAAGACCTCCCTCTTGTCTCTCTCTCTCATTGCCAATATAATCAATCTCTTATGTCATCATTGCACAGCAATACTTTATAGGAGTGTATTATAATATTATTCTCACTTCAAACAAGAAAAGAGACAAAGGTTTGTATAGAAATGTTTGAAGGGGCAGTCACTTTGTTGTTTGTTTTCCTGCCTAATGGTGTTGTCATTTTCCACCTTCACATCTTTCCTGCAATCTTCGTATTGTTTAGTTTCACACTATTTAGCTTGGGGGAGTAAGTGTATTTCGACGTTATTGTCTTTGGCAAACCATCCCCGTAATACTTTGTTAGGTTGATTAACTGTTAGTTGTGATGTGGGCGGAGGCTAGGAACAAAGGTTAGTGAACAAATCGGTGCTTTCATTTGGTGGGTGTTCAACGTGGATCAAACACGTAAAACCGTTTCGGAATAGAGAATTTGTTATTCCAAACCCACTTAAAAAAAAAACAGACATAATATTTATCAGTATTGCTTTTTCAAAACCAACAACACAAGAGTATATTATCATATGCTTTGAAAGAACATCATTGAATGAACGAAGAGAATAGATCTGGTTTTTTTTTCGTGGATTTGAACTAAGATAATGATATATTCATTTCGTTTTGATTCATTTCCAACCGACTCCAGATTTTCATCTCTATAACCTCGCTTTGGCCTACTTCATCAAAGTACTTATTTTGGTTGTTTTGATTGGGAGTCATGATGTCATCGTGATGATGACAATATTATTATGCATCACGATTTGTGTTATTTTCGGTCGTATTTATGTGCTTGGTCTTTGCTCATGGTGTAATCACAGTGTTGTCCTTGGAGAAAAAAGGAATGGAGAGAGAGCTAGTGCTGTCTCGTTCGCATTAAAAACAAAAAATGAAGCTTTTGGGTCGCCAAAGATGGCGAACGACGTGGCGATGACTTCAAATCTCTCTCTCTCTCTCTCTCTCTCTCTCTCTCTCTCTCTCTCTCTCTCTCTCTCTCTCTCTTTTTCTCTCTCTCTCTTCTATGTGTTTTGTATGTAATATCCTCCCTGCAATCTCCCTGCGATGGTGTTTGGGGCCGCCAAAGATGGAGAACGAGGCTTCAAAAATGTGACAAAAGTCAAGAGAAAGATCAGAGTACTTTGAGAGAAAGTCAGTCGCGTCTATCTTTAGAAAGGTGCATGGCCCAGAATTCTCACTTAGTCCCCTGCTGACGTAAACAATACCACGTGATCGTAATGTGTTTTTCACTGGAGGGCCTCGTTCGTCCTACTTCTCTGTTATCAGCATCATATGGCAACAAGTTACCATTTGTATCCAGCCATTGATTTTTCTCGGTTGTTTGTATTTCCTCTTAAGTACTGGTGCCCAGACTGCTGATGTTCTTATAAACATACGATTCTACTTAACTCCGGTGTGGTTGCTTGTTTTCCCTCTCCGCCTATCTCACGTATCTCTCACTCTATGCTCGTGTGGGTTTACGGAATGTGCAAAATGAAAATGTTCGTTGTAATTTAGCGAAACAGAATACAGACTGCACCACAATTTATCATTCACGCGCCATTTCTACAAAGTTATTTATCGCTGACAGCAGCATCATGCCTCTCAATTGTTCATAATATATAACGCGTTTTATTTTTGTCCAAGCGAAGCAATCTTTTCGTTGAAAACATTTTTTTTTAAATTTCACTTTGTGTTAGTATAGTGTGACAAAATGATATAATTCATGGGTTTGAAAAGAATCAAATAATAACATATTAATGCGCTGTAGAAATATGTTGTGAATTTATGTTGACATGGGTAATATATTGTTTAGAAATAGTTCACATTCATCATCTTGGGTTTTCATGAACATTAGAGCTTGATCTATCTATTCACCGTACCTTGGATAAGTTATATTTTTACGTTTGGTAGATTTCGTTTGTTGTCCTTTTGGCGTATGTCACCACCAGGCCATGGACAACATTGTTGAACCAGTGCTGCAACAATTCTGGATCAAATAGATATAGACCAGCAAGTGATCAGCCCCTTGTGCTCGAATCTTGAAAGGCACAATGAACGTCACATTTTGAGACGATGTTCAGGCTTTGGACGTAACCATTATATTTACGACGGTAAACCCCTCAGTCACAAGAAAACTGATAAGATTTTGCCACACAATACGGACTTTATATTTGAATGACATGTTTACTTATTTTGTATTTTCTTCTGTGTATTGTGTTTTAAACGCGTTTGTTTCTGTAATTTGGTTTGTATGTCTACGTGTTGTCCGCTTTCATTTAAATCAAATTGCACTTAAATGTTTATCGTAGCAGTTAGTGATATCTTTTGTCTATGTGCGGAGACACGTCGAAGATGTTGAACTATTTCTATATCATTATGAAATCTCGCAGTGAAAAGACTTTGATTCCGCTCGATGGATCCTTACAATTGTACTTATAAATGTGTTCCCCCGGGTTTATCCTGCCCTGCTTGTCACACCAACACAACGACAAACATTTTATGTGTGTGTGTGTGTGTGTGTGTGTGTGTGTGTGTGTGTGTGTGTGTGTTTATTGTTTATCGGGTTGAATTATTTGTTTTGTTTGGTTGCTGTTGTTTACGTTGGCATCCACAATGCGTTTGAATGCCCTAGTGCCTGGTTCCTGTGTGTATGTGGACGTATGAATAGGCACCGAATTATATGGGCAACCGGGGAGAGAGACCAGTTCTTGCTGACGTTGAGTAACTCACGAACAATGGAGAGCAGCTTGTTCTCGAAAGGTTTCGAAAGACGATCATGGAATGGAATTGCAGCGCAGTCCGCCTAAGATCAACTCAAAGTGACCAGGCAGACCAGTTTATGATAAACAAGGTTTATATTAATCATTTTCATAATTGATTAATTATTATACAGTATAGTACGGTAAGGAAACAACCGGGACCAGAAGATGAGTTTATTTCAAACCAAAGTTTAAATTTATGAGAAAAGTGAATCTGTTTATTCTTTCTCTCTTTCCTTATCAATAACTTTTTTAGTACCTTTCGTTGTACGGTTCGAATCCCCTCACACGCCAGAGCTGTCATGACACCTGTGTGTCGGTAGCGTTGCTCTACACACTTTGCACCCACGAACATATTATTCTAAAGATTCCCCACATTCAAGAAAAGGTTATTTTCGGAAAGATAACTTCATTAGCGGTGTGACTGAAGCATACCACGACAGACTAGACTATTCCCGCTATGCCCGGGTATTTGTTATTGTTTCTTGATCCTTATTTGTAATGTGTTGTGTGTTTGCAGCTGGCAGCTCCGCGTTGTTTGTGCTTTTGATGTGTCTGTTATTTATTTTAACGCCGTAAGAATTTAGTTTTTAACTTGCATTTGAAGTGTCTTCGGGTTTCATATTCCTTGTTGTTCTTCGTTGATATATATGTATATATATCGTATACTATAATGAGTCGGACAAAACCCCTCTACCTGTTGGACAAACCCCACCTCCTGTTGGACAAAACCCCTCTACCTGTCGGACAAAACCCCTCTACCTGTTGGACAAAACCCCTCTACCTGTCGGACAAAACCCCTCTACCTGTTAGACAA
>JARBEQ010024946.1:0-14498 GCA_030265355.1 Tritonia tetraquetra | reverse complement strand
CCCCCACACACACACACACACACACACACACCCCTTACCCACATCATCAAAGTATGTACATCACGCAACCAATCATAACCATGAATAAATATTTATCCTCAAATCATGCAGACTTCCATCATATCCAAACACTATTAACATTGCATCCATATCAAAATACTTGATTAAAATTGCATTTTCTCTAATATCTTGCTTAGGGCAGGTTTCGGCATTTCAGAATAAATGTAACAAAATTAATACACAAAATCAAAGGAAAGAAAAATAAACCATAAACAAAATTTTTAAAGATAAGCAGAAATACCAAGAACCTTAAACCAAAGGTGACCCTTAAAAAAATCTAAAATAATTTTCAGCAGCCAAATTGTTTTGGTTTTTTTACACTGTACAATCCTTTTTTCACAGTGGGTTGATCACCTGCTTGGCTTAATATCTTGAACCAGAAAAATCCAGCCTCATAGAGCTGGCCCTACACTGTAATGGTAAAAGGGAATTGGATAAGAAAGAAGAACAAGCCTTTTTCAAATCCTAGGATTATTTGAATACAAAATGCAACAATTGACTTGAAAAAATGAAACAAAATTCAACAACAACAAGTATTCTCAAAAAAAATACTACAAATTAACACCATAACACCAAAGATGAATTGTTATACTGGCACAAACAATCACCACTATTTAAGTGATTCACTTTTAAAATGTTTATTACATGTCATCGTTACAAAGTTTTAGAGATGTCATATTCTTAAAATCTCATCCTAAAATACAATATAAAAGAGGATTATTGTTTTTCTTTTTAAGATCCAAACTTTGATGGAAATATAAAATAAATGAGTATCCTTCCCATTTGCAATATATATAAAATTAAATAGCAAGTGAAATACATGCCTCTTTCCTTGATCCAAACAAAAAAATCGTATTTGTTTTCCAAAATGTGTTGCTAAAAAGAATACAATGCTCATATACGAAATCTCATACAAAATTGATTCGGTATTCACAAATAAAGATAACAATACTACTTGTACAACATTTTGTGTTTTCCTATTCTAGGCATCCAATGCTGATCTTCACTTAACTATTAACGATAAAATTGATAAATAATAATAATAAAAAGCATCAGAAAGGCATCTGGGAGTCATGAACCAGATGTGGCCTGACCCCCTTAGAGCGAAAGAAGGTAAGGGCCGAAACACTTGTCAGAGGGGGGTTTCTTCTCTGAAGACTTTCTGTTATTGCTCTCCATAAGACTTTCTTGTCACTAAGCTTTGACAGCACCACCTACGTTTATTCCACAAAACTAGCCTTTTCTACAATTAGGATAAAGAGAACAAAGAGACTGCTTGTGAAACTGAAATGCACCAAGGGGATTGATCCTAACTTATACATCATTAGACCAAACAAGCCACAATAAGTCTAAACTACTTTTGCCTCCATTATGTAACATACATTCCTCTCTTTATTCGCTTTGTTTGGCACTGAAAGATATTCTAGGTGTGCAACGCAGTTATGAAATGGTTAAAGGCATTTTAGAAAATAAATCTTTATTGTCTACAGTTGAAATACTATATCATATAGCGTAGGGGGTTGTTACCCGTTTACAAAAAAAGTCCAAACTCTGTGACAGAGAACACACCATTCATCTATGAAACAATATAAGTAGTGATAAACACAATTCAATCTTATAAATGGTATACACTCTAGCACGGATATAGCCAACACGCATATGACAACGATTTAATTAAAGGAGTTTTTGGTCCGGATTACCCAAAAAAATTATCATTGACTTTTGACGTTATCAAAATAAATTGTGCGGAAATGTACATAACCACAGCAAGTATTGACTCCTGGTCTAATTTTGAACTAAGTTGTGATCTACAGATTCGTCAAGTTTAATCGGGTCATCTGTAGTAAATTATAAATATTATTTTTTTCAGACGTTGGTTATTTACTGTTATTCTGCAAAAATGGCAGGGAATGATATATCATGAAAAATGAGTGTCAATGAAATGGTTAAAGACGGCCGTAGCCAAAGAAAAAAAAAAGGGAAAGTGAACACAGCATAACATTTTGATATCTTGTCAACAAGCCAGCAAAAAAGCACCGTTTAAGAAAAATAAACACATTGAAGAATGTGCTACAGAACTTAGCCACAGCATTCTCGAATCATTGGTATGTGTTAAGCTGTTCAATCAATTCCAATACTGTCTCAGCAAGACTGGCTTTATTTCACTACTGTAATGTGATAAAATACAAAGTCATAAAAAAACTAGAATAAATATCTGTGTCTGACACCAACATATTCCTGTAACCTATAAAACCTGACTATTAAAAGATGAGCTAAATTTACCTTCTTTTTTAAAAAAGACAATTGGGGGTTCAAACAACAGTTTGTAATACACATTAAAACTATACTCCAGGTTTTAGCAAATACAGCAAAAAAACAGAGAAGTCACGTTCCCTTATACCTATATCATTTTTTGAAAATTACTGAGTAGGCACTTTAAAAATCCCTTTTTAATAGTAAAAATAAAAAGAATAACAAATGGTTTAAAACTCTTGCTTATTCCATGATGGGATTCAACCATTTAACAATTAGACATTACATAAATGCATTAATTAGAATAATCACTCTCCGTCCCATCAGTGAGAGGGGGTTGAATAATCTCATTCCACACATTCATTCATTCTTGTGTATATTTTCAAATACTTTAAGCCAGACTAGATCATGCTCAATATCATTGAATGTCATGAAACAAGATGTAGATTTAAAGGAAATGATGTAACTAAATCTCTTGTAGCTTAGGAAATAATATTAGGGCAAATGACATTTACGTGAAAAAAGGATTACTAAGACATTTACTAAAAACTTAAAAGATAATAGGCATGCGTCTCGTCCAAATCTTCCACATTTAACTCTACACACACTATGCAAACTTCATTCAAATAATATCTTTTTTTATTCTTATTTTTTTCCACGGCTGCATTTTTCAATCTAAACCTGCTCCACAATCCAATGTTTAACTATGACGCAGAAAGCCCAGAGATCTGTCATCATTAGGCTGTCATGATTTTCTGTGCAGCAGATTTTCTTCAGACAATAGGTGTTCTGTCAAACGGAAAACAAATCATATATAATCATAACATTTCCATGTAATTGTTTTCAGTTACGCATGTAATATCTTTGATAATGTAATTGCATGCAAAATTTCAACAAACTTTGTGAAACTGTCTTTGAGAAAACAGTTTGCGTGTTCACAAATTTCTGAAAGAACTAATCTGTTGCAAACATTTTAACCCTGACTCGAAACAACCAAAAAGAAAAAGAGAGAATGAAATTCACTTACTTTGTTGTGGAAGTCGTATAGGTTCTGTATCAGACAGTATGACCTGATGAAGACGTCCTCGGAACTTGTAACGTATATACAGTCTCTTCTTCTCACTGATGAATGGGTCGTAGAACCCGGGCAGCCCACTCTGTGATGGACACAAAATATCATTTGTTCAAGATTAAATGTTGCTTTAGCACCAGCTAGATCATAACAACTGGTTTACAAGAAGAATATCATTTGCCCAGAGAGGTAGAACCTCCCAATTTTTATCAAAAGCTGAAGGGGTACTCACAAGGGGTACAGCAACTGGTTTAACCCATTCCTTACTATCGTGCCCGAATCCACCCACTAGTTTCCTTGATTGAATCACTTCACTCTAACTCTTTTTGCCGGGAAACTGAAACAAAACAGTCGTTTCCGCTTTTACCGGAAGTAGAGAAGGTATTAAAGTGAAAGTAGGACTTTACTTACCGATACATCGAAAGGAAAGCAAGCAGTGATTTTTTTTAAACTAGCGATATTTTTGTCATTCTTACGGTGAAAATGGCCTTTGAATTTTTTAACTCTTTGGTTAATAAAGATTATTTAGATGGATCAGATGAAGAAATTGAGTGGGGTGGGAAAAATAGCTATTGACATAGCAAATGAAGAGGACGATGAGAATATGGCTGAATGTAGGAAAGAGTTTCCGGCTCTGTGTTCAGTCGTGTTTGGTGCCCGGGGTGCCTGCATTTATTGCTGGTATCTTGTGTGCCTTTCATGGCTGAATGTAGGGCTGGTCCCAACACTGCCCTGTGGTATCAATGTGGCTCGGTCAAACAAACAAACATCATTAAGTGTCAAAGTAAAGCGGAAGTGAAAGTGTGTGTATGCCTCTGTGTAAGTGTGAGTGTTTGGGAGAGGGGGCTGGTTTAAGTGTATGAAAAGTTACAAGATTTCTCAGAATTTTCAATAGCGCAGATTAACTCATGAACTGTAACTGAAATTTTAAAAAGCTCATTCTGTGGTATCATGACCGATCTTATCAATGCAGTAATCAAGGTAAAAAAGTTAACCCTGGTACCCCACTGTTGCCCAACCGGAAGTCATGGGCATAAACATTAGTGTGCCCAGGCGTTGGCGGGGCGAAATCGAGTCATGGGTAAACAAGCAGGGGCGCATGGTTTATTTACTGCGAGTGGGGTAGCAGGGTTAAGACAGTCTACTGTTTTCTAGCTTTGATTTTTCTCTCATCTCTAAGGCCAGGAGATAGTGCGGATGTCTGACATTTCAAATTGGCACGGATGTCTGACATTTCATCTTGGCGTGGATGTCTGACATTTCATCTTGGCGTGGATGTCTGACATTTCATCTTGCGTGGATGTCTGACATTTCAAATTGGCACGGATGTCTGACATTTCATCTTGCGTGGATATCTGACATTTCAAATTGGCACGGATGTCTGACATTTCATCTTGCGTGGATATCTGACATTTCAAATTGGCACAGATGTCTGACATTTCATCTTGCGTGGATGTCTGACATTTAATCTTGGCGTGGATGTCTAACATTCAATGTGGTATGGATTTCTGACATTTGAACTTGGCCTGGATGTCTGACATTTCAAATTGGCACAGATGTCTGACATTTAATCTTGGCGTGGATGTCTAACATTCAATGAGGTATGGATTTCTGACATTTGAACTTGGCCTGGATGTCTGACATTTCAATTTGGCACAGATGTCTGACATTTCAATTTGGCACTGATGTCTGACATTTAATTTTGGCGTGGATGTCTGACATTTCAATGTGGTATGGATTTCTGACATTTGAACTTGGCCTGGATGTCTGACATTTCAACTTGATGCAGAAATTATGGAAAAACTGAAGACAAGGAAAGTGGTGGAATATAACTACTCTAAACAATCAACTCTTGCTGATTCTAGGCTTAGGCGGAATATAACTACTCTAAACAATCAACTCTTGCTGATTCTAGGCTTAGGCGGAATGTAACTACTCTAAACAATCAACTCTTGCTGATTCTAGGCTTAGGCGGAAACAATAAACTTCTTTATTCTTAATTCCATAGTTTTTATATATAGGAGAGGGCCATGTTATAAACTCCAATAAATTACAAATCTGAAAATACCTTTTATCGAAGATTTAACCCTACTCACCTTGGAGGTTGTTTCAGCAATAATCAACTTGGAATCTTTGACTAGTGACTGGATTTGAATGGTTACGTCTATGCACGATGGACCGATAATCTCACTGAAATGGTGTAGGTGAATATGAGGTCAGGTCAAAGGCAGAGTTGTTTAGGTTCACACTCTCTTACTCTTTTGTTGTTTAAGTGTTTTGTGCCAGAAATTTCTTTAACTTTTCGTTCTTTCCTTCTCTTCTTATTATTCAAACCCTTCTCAGTCCTGCATAAAGGTTAACCTTATTTTGAACACACACACACACACACCTACACGCCAATCCTAACCAGACATTTATATACAGAATGAGGGTAAAAAATGTGCGAAATTAAGATAATTCAATAATAATGGTAAAAAGAGTCCATTTGCTGAGTTCAAAAATAACTATGATAAGTGAAGAAATATAATTGATTTGCTCCACTGCAATATGGCAACGATAGAGTCAGATGAACAAAGTTCTTTCTACAGACAAAAGGAAAACAGGAAAAAAATGAAGCTTTCGATGACATACCCGTCATCACTCGACTGAATTATTCCATACAGTGCCTTGATGATGATGAGCCCAGATTTCCTCTCCTCTGTCTCCAAACCTCTCTCATACGTCTCCTTCATCAGCTCCACCTGCCAAAGACAGCAGCAAACATATAGGCTTAGTTACAACGTATAGCACACATTCAACTCATAGCTACTTTAGTCAATGCACAATAAATTAGGGGCTGCTGGAAGTAATGAACCAAAGAGAAATGAGATGAATAGAAATGAAAGACTTCCCATCGACAAAAGACAAAGACGTATTAACTCACTCTTCCTCAGCTAATACTAATAAACAACAGAGAGCAAGAAACATAATATAACCTATGACATGGAGATCGTGGGTTGATCACCTGCTTGGCTTAATATCTTGATCCAAAGAAATCAAGCCTCATAGTGCTGGCCCTACACTGTAATGGTAAAAGGGAACTGGATAAGAGAAGAGAGACATGGAGATCTACAAAAAAGCTTTCAAATCAGTGGGAAGTAGAAGCGCATGTCTGTTCAGGGGAGAGTTGGGCAACCAATGACTGTCCTCTGTGTAATTTTAATCAATTCGTTTACCCTTCAGTAGTAGATGCAAAAAAAGTCCCAATAGAAAGGAGTAAAGAAAGTTTATTCATTTTAGATAGACCTGACACCAAAAGGTAAACTAGGAAATGATAAAGAAAGAAATCGATTTCTTCATAAAATAATATAGGTAAATCATACTGTCACATACACATTGTAAGAGGTTTTATCACTTTAAAAAATATCAGTTTTTACAAGAAGTATACATACAAGATTTAATTAAAGCTGATAAAACACATTTTGATGTCCTAACAATACAATTTTAATAATATTGACCAAAAAAACGAAATAGATTCCTTACAGCTCTTTCTGCTTCTTTTTTACGTTCTTCTGTCTTCTCTGCATGTTGCTCTTTCTGTTTTTCCTTTTCCCTGCATTATATAATAATAATAATAATAATAATAATAATAATAATAATAATAATAACAACAACAACTAAAACAATAATAGTAAAAACAATAATAATGAAAATAATCATCATTATCATCATCATCAAAATAAATCATAATAACAATAATAATATCAATCAAAATAACAATAATCCCAAAGTGGCAAATTCTCCCAGCTTTTCCATAGCTGAGGTGACCACAAAGGCTACATTAATTTTGTTATTGACCTTGATTATGATTTATACTGTCAGTGTATTGATCATTGTATCAATAAAGAGTGGGCTGATCACCTGCTATCCAACCCAATGTTTGATCATGCTTGGCGGTCAGGGTGCCTGGAGTTTATCGGGTATCTTGTGTGCCTTTTATGGCTAAACATGGGGTTGGTCGCAACACTGCTCTGCTGCATTAATGGGGTTTGATCAAACGAACAAACAAAATAACAATAAATGTCTTTAATGAAATAAGAGAAAGAAAATGATCTAAATGATGGGTGAAACATTTGAAGGGATCACTCAATGACCTATCATTGCATTTTACAGAAGAAGCAACTGATAGCCTATACACCCTGGTACGGACACAGCGAACAAGCATATAACGAAAACAATTTTGGTCCGGATTCTTTGTTATGTAAACTGTACTGCCTATAATGAAATGTTTGGTTGTGATATAGTGAAACAGCAAAAAAAAAATTTGGGGGTTCCATACATGATTTTATTTCGTAATAAAAGATCAAACTTTAGGCCCTAGATGAGCTTAGTATTGTATGGTTTCCAACAGAGTTTTGTCTACATTGTCATTGAATCTATAAACACGATCGGCTAGCATCACTCTCCCTTCCCTTACTTGCATAACAGTTACGGGTGAAGGAGAAGGTTAACACCTCTCCCAGTATCCGGATTTGAAACTTTTGTTGCAATGAAGAGGCGGATCTACACAACATGACAACACAATAATAAGCTTCCCTTGTGTTTTTAAGGATGATTGTGTGTGCACAAGCATGTGTGTATGAAGTAGGAACAAAACAGACACATGTGTGAGTAACAGTTTCCTTTTTTAGCATGCGGGTGTGTGTATGCATGTTTGTGTGTATGTGTGCTTGTGTGTCCAGCCAAGGCCACGGTCCAACTCTATCTGGTCTCATCTTTGTCTCCCTATTGTCATATTATCATTGACTTGACGATATAGCGAAATAGAGATAGGGCGAAATAAATTTTACTGTCCCTGAAATGTCATTATATCTCTGCTAGAATGTACATAAAAATTTAAAAAACTGACAATACAAATTGCCCATAAAAATCCCACAAAACAACTCTAAAACAAATGTAGAAATTCCTTGCATCACCTTTCTTTCTGTTGCTTGAGGAAGGGAGCCACAATAAGATTCTTGATGATATAGTATGACACACAAGGGACGAGGGTGCCATAAAAGATAGCACTGGGGCACAGCTCCTGGGAGAGGTGGATGGGAAAGAAGAATGTCTGCTGACCTCTCAGAAACCTGTGAATAGAAATATGCATCTCCTCAGCAAAGACTTCTGAATGACCTTTTGTAATGACATTTAAATGTCCACCAATTTCATACCATACCAAGTATCAACTAACATACGTCAAATATCACTAATACTTCCTTGTTTCCATTCTATACCATATTGGCTTTAAATTCCAAATCCGGACAAATCCATAGCCATGCATAAACAATTCGTTTCATATAGAATAGAAAAATGTAATGAAATAATGTAACGCCAAAAAAGTGTAATTCCGACTCAAACCATTCATTGGGTCTGATAACTAATTGGTGACTTACTTGAGTTTGAGCTTGACCCCATGAGGCACCCCTATAACCAGAGTGCCCCCTAAGTGGCTGAAATCTGTAATTTTTTTCTCCACTGTACACTCAAGCATAGAGCCCAGTGTGCCAATCCTGAAAATAACAAAAATCCACAATTCATAAAGGTGATCCAAAAAAATTTCCTAAATCTTAATTGGACATAAGACAAAAATGAAAACATTCTTTTCAATTTAAACAGCGTAAGATTTAGAGCTACTCAACTTGACAAGATATGTTTAAAACACAAACAATGGTTCTATTCATAAAATGGCCATTACGCTTCTCTTTTTTTTTCTCAACAGAGACAATAGGAGATTAAGATATTAAAAAAACATGAGCATTTCAATGAAGCTCCTAAGACCTCAGCCCACCTGATCCCTCCTGTAAATTTGGCATTTTCCTCTGTGACAGCCTTGGAATAGGTGAGTGCAAGAAAACTGGATCTAATTCCCAACTGTAATGGAGATAAATATTACACATAAAGATGGTAGTAATAGTAACCAACCAATGTCTTCACTTTGATATTAAGATCAACAAATTATTTTTTACTTTGTCTTTTGATGTCTTCTATAAATCATCAAAAGGTTAATAGTAATAGACAACTTAAATTTATTGCTAACAATATTTAGTTTCAGTTAAATCCAATTGTAATTCAGGCTTTTCGCTTTTGCCCACAATTTAATCAGTGGTCACAGTTCATAGTAGAGAAATACAAAGAACCAAATTCATTTCTTTCTTTCTTCTTCTTATCCAATTCCCTTTTACCATTACAGTGTAGGGCCAGCACTATGAGGCTGGATTTCTCTGGATCAAGATATTTAGCCAAGCAGGTGATCAACCAAATTCATGCTTTTTTTAAAAAACCAAGTTGTAGCGGATACCAGAGAAAAAGTAGCAACTATGAGGTAAGGTAAATGACAAAACAAAACTAAAAAAAAACAAGGGAAAAAGGAAAGACAAACAAAACTGACAAAAAAAGAATGAGTTATCAACCCTTTCTCCATACTTACCTGGATGGCGGATGAGAAGTAGTTGCTGTCACCGCTGTACACAATTTTGGACTGGATAGAGGAAGAGTTAGGGGTCATGTTGAAGGTCATCCTTCCTTGTAGTTTGCGGTCAAACTGATATGCCAGCACTAAATAGTTCAACAGATGGAAAACATGATCAAACTGAATGAGGACAAAATGATTTCCTTGCATGGAAAAAAGAAGTTATAAAAGATACTAATTATTCATAACAGATTGCAATTGTCACCAACTGTGCATACTGCATGCACATTTTACCCATAAATCTCTTTTATCTAATTAAACCATGTCCCCCCAAAAAATAAATTCCTTCGTTACTTTCATTCAACAGATGACCCATCAAATTATAGTTTGAAAAGTGTGCAATATTGAAATCATATCATATGAATACCAGGAACAGTTGTATTCAATGCATCACCCAATAAGCTGTCTTCTTATTATCAATAAGTTCTAAAGTTATCAGATTTACGCCCTTGGCAACTCATAACAACAGGTCATATCAAAGACAGAACCTGTTTTTTATAGCTCATCTCCCATATGACTTGATTCCATAAGGAATTCACAGGGCCAGAAAGAAAGTAAAGAGGCTAATCGCCGCCGAGATTTGAACCAAGTGCAACAGCCCAAGGTGCCAAATTCTCCGAGTTCTGAGGGGCGAGCACAAGGGCTACATTAATTTGTTTATTGGCCTTGCTTATGATTAATACTGCTCAGCGTATTGCTCATGGTGTTAATAAAGAGTAGTGGAAATAGTGGGCTGATCATCTGCTTGTCTGAAATTCTTTGATCCACAGTAATTTCCCTCTGTGTTCAACCAACCATGCTTGGTGGGTGGGGTGCCTGCATTCATGTCTGGTATCTTGTCTGCCTTTTATGACTGAAAATGGGGTTGGTCTTACACTGCTCTGCGGTATTAATGGGGTTTGATTAAACAAACAAAAACATTCAGCGCACAAGGCGAAAACATTACTGCTACACTATGACCCCCTTTTATCGGGTGCTTTATTACATGTTAACAACCATTGATTTAGTAGTCATACGTTTAAAACCAAAACTTACTGCACGTAGCCATTGGACGATAACCAAATTGTGTAATTTCAGAGTGTAACCCAATCCGCATTTGACTAGCAGAAATGAAAGAAAAACATATAAAACATGAAAATCTAATTGGAAGAAAATCGAGATTTGTATCAAATATCTATATATATATATATATACCAGAGTGGTAGAATCTCCCAGTTTTTATCAATAGCTGAGGGGGTACCCACAAGTAACTTGTTTATTGGCCTGTCTTTAATTAATACTGCTCAGTGTATTTCTTAAAAGAATACACTGAACATTGTAATAATAACAAAAATAACCTCATGGAGAAAAAATAAGTGTGTACGTATTCAAGATACAATAACTGCTGTTTAAATCATTGTAAAAGAACAATTTTGTAGAAATCATTATCATATAATTATTCAAAAGACAACAAAATGGAAATGGAATGAAGAAATTTTGATCATCACTCATGTGGCCAGCGTAATATCCTCCACAGTTATGGTCCCTGCTTTCAGCAGTTCCCAAGTTAATATGACGTGTGACCACAGCAGGTCGTTGTGTTCGTATTTATTTCATGGAAACGATTTTGGACGGTCCCCCCTGAGATAGGCCTCACTGGGTATACCTATTGCTGTCAACTTTGCTGTCTTGCAAGTGAATATGATGAATGTACCGGTCTAGTCTTTGTGTTGATATTCGTGATCTGCCTTCCCTGTGACGGCCACATGTTGTTCCAGGAGCAGTGTACCTTATCCACTGGCATCCAATAACGTTGATATGGACATTAAAATGTTATTCTTTCTGATTGTAACATTCCAATTGCCATCCGGCTTTCATTTTAACTCAATCGTGAATCTGTCACAATCACAAATCCGTTTAAGTAAGTGGTTTTATTTCAAATGATAAGAACAATGTGAACTACACACCAAAACATTTGAACCCATCAACATGGTTAACAATAGATCCACAAATAAAATGAGCATGAATTGTACTCACCAAGGCTATGTGCCAGATATGGGCATGACTAGTTAACATCTTACTGAATTGTGTAAGTTTAAGTATACACACACTTATTTTTTTTCCATGAGTATATTTCATAACTAAACTATAGCAGTTTCAGACTTCCCAATCCATTCAATTTACTGGTGAGAAATTCTTAAATCATAAAAACTCTGGAGCATTTACATCCATGAGAGATTGCTGATTACACAAACTAAGTGGCTGTAAAGGGGAGTCCCTAGCCAAGTTGTCAAGTCCCTTGCCTCTGGATGCAGAGGTCTGGGCTGAAGTCCTTGGAGGATTTTTTTTCTCTGGACCTTTCAGAGTTTTCATAGCTGTTCCCTGGAGATTCATATCTTCTCATGTTCTTTTCAACCTCCTTTGTATGACCTTTCTGTGTTGAAAAAGGGTGTGAAATGTTGGTTAATCCAACATTTATTTCTAGTTGTATTTGTTTACACAAAGAAAGATGGATTTCATGACATCACAGGCATTCATCAATGAAGAAAACATGTTTCCCATCCTTACCATCTTCTTGTGAGTTGCCGGAATCCTGTGACCCCAATGGCAGATGATGTTCCCAGACTCAAATCAAACTGAGAAGAGAGGAAACGAGATTTCAACCCAAATCAAACAAGAGGACAAAGTCATAACACATCTTCTAGTCTTCACAAATTCTGTACGAGGACATAGTCACCTGCGTACAATGGCCTGCATGTTCAGAATTATTTAATATCTATAAATATAGCATGTCAAGCTCTCAGCATAATACTATGATAATGCTGAGGTATCTGAACTCGAGTTAATCTCTTAGATTGGGATCTGAATAAAGCATCTTGTGTGCCACTCAAGTTTGACCTTAGGGCTAGTCCAATACTTATTTATGGTCGGTGTAATTTTCTAACTAGCCAAGAGGTTTTTACAAAATTTCACGGGAGAGCAAAAAAAACCTGGTCTACAAAAAGTTAAGTTAGAAGGTTAGAGAACAGTCTAGTTAGCACTGTATTAACAATCACTTGTATGGTTAGACTTTCAACACACGCAATGTATAGTCAGTTAAAGAATTTTTATCAGCTGTGATTTCCCTTCGTCTGTTGCTCTCACCAGTCACTAGAAGATGCAACCAAAAAAGTATGGTCCAGATTATTGGTAGATAGACGGTTAGAGAATTACACCAACCATATATATACTATGTTATTCAATGACATCACAACAAAACATCCTTTGATCATCTAAATCTTCATTCTTTCTTGATCAGATTCATATTTTATTATGTGTATGTGTACAAATAATTCAAAAGCACTGTTTGCAAACTTTATTCATTAGATAAAACAATATTAAATTTTACATAGCAAAATACTTCACCACATATCCTCCTCCCAGCTATAATTAAATCATTTCGTATTTTCTCTTATACAGACTCATTATATCCACATCAAGACTTTTACCTCTGCCCATCCCTTCTCTGATATCAACCTTCGCCACATCAAACTGAACATTCCCATTCCATTGCCATTCCTAGTCTCAAGGTTGCCGCCAACCACAATCGTGTCTTTCAAGGTCAAAGGACACTCCACAGATTGAGCTATACTCATGTAATTGATTTCAACCGATCTACTTGGTCTGAAAATGAGATCATAAATCTGATAATCGTTTATCACACAAATCTTTTAAAAATATGTAAATACATAGATGGAGATATTTTGTAACACAATTAAACCATTAAAACGACATTCTCTAACCATCTTTTGTAATGCCATATCATATTAATGGAATTGTCTAACTGCATAATCATGATTTTTGTCAATTTGGTTGCCACGCCTTCTTCCTGTTTTTTTACCATCGTTTGCCAGCCATTTTAACAGTAAATCAGAAAAATCATCTATTGAAGAAAAAAATTCATAACTTCGCCAATATCTCCACCACCACTGGGTTCATCATCCAACACTGATCCTAAGATTTTGTTCTTACTGTCACTATTATCAAGTTCAAAGCTAGACCATGAATTAATGAAATCTGAATTAAAATCCTCACCAGCGTCAATATCATCCCGTTCCTATACATTGTTACTAATTTTACTCATTAATTCGACAAAGGGTGCAAAAAAATTAGATATTTCATTAAATTGTAGCACAAAAGAAGCTGAAAAAAAATCAACCGGACGAAGTAAAAGGTAAACAATGTAAGGGGAATAACCGCGATAATTCGTATGTAGAATTTTATATTAATATTTGCAGGTTTATTAGCATGGATATGTCGTCATTGGCAAACAACTGTAATAGCTGAAATGACATCCTAAGTGGACATCAGCAATCAAAGGTTTAAAAACACATTGTACAGGTACCTCACATCAAAAGGTACTAAAGGCAGACCTGTAAATGGCTGATGAAGAAAAAGACTGAACATTTTTTTTTCACACGGCCAAAGACATACCATATAAGTAGTGTAACGAATAAAAACGTGTATAGTTTTTGCTTGCATGCATACGTGCCTATGTCCTACTTGCATGCATACAGCCTATGGTTTTCTCAATGCCGTCCCGCAAAGACGGCAAGTAGTGTTTCTGTTCAGTCCTTGGTGGACGGAACTCGGAGAACGGAT
>JARBEQ010024836.1:0-15744 GCA_030265355.1 Tritonia tetraquetra | reverse complement strand
ATATATAATTCTATCTATCTATCTATCTCTCCCTTCTCTCTCTTTCTCTCCTTGTCCTTCTTTCTTTCTTTGTTATATTACTTAAGACAGGAGTTCATCATTTTGATAGTGGTAGGAATGAAAGTGGTTTTATATCTCTTGGTTCTACACTTTGTTTCAGAGTACCATCTGCCAGGTGGTAACATGTTGAATTCGTTGTTACGCACGTGTTTTGAGTCATTTACTATTCCGAATGCCTTTCGTTCCATTGATTGATTATAGTCTAGTTCTAGTTCTGTCTAGTTTGTGGTTGACTATTTTTCCTGCTTTGTTTATGCATCTTCCAAGTTTTGATCTTTCTTTTACCCCACAACAGCCATACCAAGTTGTTATTCCGAATGTCATTACGCTTGATATCAAAGCCTTATAAACATGAAGCATTGATTTTTGGTGTACATTAAATGATCTTAACTTTCTTAGTATATGCATTCTTTGATTTACTTTCTTGATGGTATTTTCAACATGACATTTAAAATCTTTCAGTGTGATACCAAGATAATTTGAAACAATCTCAATATCGTCATCGTTGATTTTGATATTGGTGATTGGATGACATTGTTCGCTTCTGAAATCAAACTTTGTTCTTTTGTTTTTTTATGCGTTTAACTTGAGTGAGTTTTCTTCACACAATTCAATAAATGTTTCAGGTAGTACGATTCAGATTTGTTGTTATTAAGAAGATCCCGAATGCCAGTACTGTCTGCGTATTTGAAAATAAAACAATTTTTAACACTGGCCTCACAGTCATTTGTATACAAGATGTAAAGTAACAGAGAGCTGGCACATCCTATTTGACAGAGTTCATACTTTTGAAACAGCTGTTCCATGTTTAACGCTCTGTGGTCGACCAAGAAGGAAGCCTCTGTACTAAATGATGAGATATTGCGGATCATTCATCACATTCAGTTCCTGTATTTGAAGATTTGTATTCATGGCATTTAGCCATGAAGAGTCAACATTTTGTAGCTGCACATCGTTGGATGGCAATTTGTCAAGATGTTTAGTAGTGGAATTAGGGGTCATATCAACTACGTGCCTGTGTTGCTTTTGAATTTTATTTTTGTGTGAATTCATTCAAGCATTTTCGTTTCAAGTCATCAGTTGCTTTTTCCTCTTTTGGACTGTCATCATTATTGTTATTATTGCGAAAGCCATAAGGAAAAGACAATTGCTGTTAATGTTACCTTGTTGCAGATTTGGAAAGTACTCATTCCTTGCTTTTTAAACTTTTTATTCTTCATCTATATTACAGTTTCACTTATCTTCCTTTGTGCAAGTTTGATTTAATTGACAAACAATAATAGTTTTTCCTTTCTTTTTATTGTTATCCTGAATGAAAGCTGTTTTTCTTAAGTGTTGCCAATGTTTTCCCCCAAGATTTTTCCCTCTCATCTTGTCAAGAGTCTTTGATTTTCGTATTTTACAATTCTCTTTATGATATAGCTTTTTTTACTTATTCTCTACTTTTATATGCATTTCTGCAATACATTTTTCTTTTCGTTTACCGTTATTTTTTTCGGTCTTTTGACGGCATGTCTGTTTTTAGCCGTCAGATAGCCTACCTACCTTACTCTTCCGTGTGTACTTTATCTCTTTGTAGCTTGGCCCAGTTATTTGTACGTCTTCAACTTTTGTATGTGCCTCTCCTTTAGTTTTGTTTTCAACCATCTGTCATATCCATAAACTTTTTGGGCATTGTTCTAAATTCTCCGATGTTAAGATTTGTTGTATATGTTTTGTTATTTTATTTTTTTCTTTCTTTTTATAGATCTTCAGTTAGGTAATACTTTCATTTTTTCTGTTTTATATCTACATGATATAATGGTTCACTGTGTTTTCTTTTCTGTTCAATCTAACATCTTTGATGCTGTGAAATAAAGAGTTGTTTAGTATTATTGGAAGGTGAGGCGGCCGAGTGATTAAGGCAGCACACTACTATCTATGTCAAAGGTCATGTGTAGGCACTTCACCGTTTTTTGGGGTCAAGAAATTTTTCTCTGATTACCCCATGCAAGCCACTTACAGAAATGGATACCAAATGTTTACAGAAAGTTGGAAAAGTATTCTGCTAAAGACTAGTGTCCTTTCCAGAGAACGACAAATTGTCACTTGTCGGCCTCGTGTTATGAAAGCTGAATTCATGAGGCTTAATGAAGCGCAACATTTTTTATTACCTTATTACTGTTTCATTTGTTTTTCCAACTGCTTTAGTCTGTTTGTGTAATGTTTGTTTGTGAAATAATGTTACTAAAGTTTGTTGTGACTGTTTGTTAAGCAAAGATCAATGACTATTCCTATCTTAGTGCTTTGCACAGTTTCCCCATCCTTTTCATTAATTTCATAACTGATTTATTAACTACTCTGGCACGTATGTTTCCAAGCTTCTTGCTTTCTTTCTTTCTTATCCAGTTCCCTTTTACAATTACAGTGTAGAGCCAGCACTATAAGGCTGGATTTCTCTTGATCAAGATATTAAGCCAAGCAGGTGATCAACCCACTGTGATGTTTCCAAGCACAATTTATATTTCATGTCTTGTCAAGTTAGGTGCACATGACTTATGAAAAAATTGATGTCTTCTTAAGCTGCATTTGTTTGTGGTCCATATATGACAATATTTATATGCTCTTCTTTAAGTTATATATTAACTTCTAAAAAAAGCCTCTCTCATTTATATTCTAAAATACTAATACGTTACAAATACAGCTAACCAAGATTTAGGATAAGAAACCTGGGAAATCCGATGGGGGCTAAAGGCGGCTTAAGTCTGTTTGATTTTAGGACATTCATGTTATTTGATTTTAGGACATTAATGTTATTTGATTTTAGGACATTAATGTTTTTCACACTGCACTTCAAGAGAACATCATTTACATGCTTTTTATATTGCTTTACACTCACTTGATGATAACATTTTTAGATGTCAGTATAGACTATAGACCCTGCCTGTGCTTTCTTTGTTCTTTTATCATTATTGCTGTCATCTTGGGTTGCAAGTGAAATAAACACAAATGTCTCTACCATGAGTAGTAATTATTTAAAGTAGATAATTGATATTACAAGACATTCCCTGAAGGGTGAAGACAAATGAGGACACCTATGAAGCTGACAGCTTTACGGCACGGTGATGGTGGCTTTATGATTAAGGTTTGAAGGCAGTTGAGCAGCTTGCCTAAAAGATCTTCACTCCAATTTATTTCTTGTTTTGATTTTTGGATTGCCTTTGATGTAACCTTTTTGTGTTGAGTTGGAAAGGGCAAAAAACTAACAAACTTTAGAACATTTTCTTTTCATTGTTAGAGACTGTTGTTTTCACGAATTGACAATGAACAGCGTTAATGTGACCGGCCCTAATGTCTATTTTGAGAGATGTTAAACGTCAGATCTTATGGTAGAAAATAATGTGATAAAAAAAAAAGAAATATGTCTTGTTTATGAATTTAATTTAGGAATTGTTGTGTGATGAGATAGACATTTTAGCCAAGTGAGGGAATTTACCAACGGTGTGTTAGTGTTAGGGAAGTGAAGCCGATACTGTTGCCTCATGGGAGAGGAAGTAAAGCCGATACTGATGCCTCATGGGAGATAATTAGCTTGAATAGAGGATTAACATCCTTTGAAAAGATCTGGAAAGGGAGCTGGCAGTAATTTTATTTTAATTGACATATTTGACATTGATAAGTTTTGAATGATTAAAAAAAATGTTGTACCTATTCATTGTTCCAGCACCTTTATTGGAGGAGACTGATGATGATGAAGAGATACGGGAGGATCAAGTCACCCAGAGTCAAAACTATGTTGTATATGATATTGAATCTACCAAACCTGCCTTGTCTTTCATCCAAGCTGTTTTGTTACCAGGAGTCATACCGGTTAGTTTCTTTTTACTTTCATTTTCTTGTGCGTTATTTTTTCCATGTTAAAGAAGAAAAAGGACATCACTTTTCTAGAGAGATTGATTTGTATGCCTTTGAAATGGCCTCTTTTCTTACTGTGTTATCATTGAATAACTTTGAAATGGCCTCCTTTCTTACTGTGTTATCATTGAACAACTTTGAAATGGCCTCCTTTCTTACCGTGTTATCATTGAATAATAACAAGCCTTCTTGGAATATCATAACTTCAATATAACAGCTAATCTTATTATTCCTATGTATTTATCATGTAATTTTTTAATCACAGGCTGTTTGATATAGAACTGATTCTAAATTGATTTAAGCAAATGCCAGGTCCTGTTTTGAACTCATTTACTGTTGCTCTTGTAGCTACGGCTTATCTATGAAGACCGATCTGCTATGATATACCAATGTTGTTTTTTCTCTCTCAACATTTTCAGTATTCCCTTGCTTACGCCTTCCTTAAATTAGTCAACTACTCCTTTTTCTTCTGGTTGCCTTTGTATCTACGAAAACAATATCAGTGGTCAGAGTCAAATTCGGATCGTCTGTCTACCGTGTATGATTTTGCTGGAATTGTAGGTAAGATGTATTTTAGTACTCTGAATATAACCCATCGGCATTACGTTTGATGTGATGTTTATATTATATGGCCAAAGTGATTTCTGCTCTATACTAAAATCTGTTGCATTTTTAGTTGATGATAATGCAAATTTCTTTTACACATGGCCTTTCTGTATAGTTAAATAATTTTTATTCAATTGAAATATGTCTTTATGTAAAACTTTCGAGAATAACATTTTATATAAACCTTTTTTTTGGGGTAAATATTTAACGATTGTGATTGATATGCATTGTGTTCAGCATGTTTTTTGTTTTTTTCTAGGGGGGACTCTAAGTGGTTTCATATCTGTGAGTATACATTTTATTTTGTCCCCATCTTGTACAAGTTTTTCATTGTATTGTATAATTATAAACATATGGTACAGCCATTTTTATGCTCTCATTTGATTTTAATAACAAAGAATGAAGGGAAGATAAAAGTATCTAAATTTAAAAGGATTAATCATTGAAATAGAGAATGACAATTGATTTGATACTTATCAACTTTAAGATGTTATGTAATATTTGTCATAGAATATTTTACTCCAAATATCTTACAACAAAACATTGGACCCTTTGATTTTAACACTCCTGAAAGTTTGAAGAAGGTTGTAAAAAATAAGTCATTGTTATATATAATGATTTTGACCGTAAATTATTTTAGGATTATTTCCCATGTTAAATAGTAGTATCAATGATTGTCGATTATAAGATAAACGACTCAAGCATTTTTACCAAGGTCAGCAGGAGAGTGATGTCCTTTTGTTTGTCGTTGCTTGTATTTAAATCGGAAAATTACGAAACTGTCGTGAGTTGAATTCAAGCACCTTTTTGTGAAAAAAACCCATCATTCCAAGGGAAATGAACTATAAACTGTCCTCGCTCATTATATAGTGAAAGACGCTCAGTTGTTTATCTTATGTAGTTATCATCTTTGGTAGTATACCATAGAATCAATTTCAGAAATGCTTATCTCTTGAAACTGGTTGTTTTCAGGATCGTGTGGGGAAAAGGTCGATCATTGTGGTGCCTATGCTTGTGATCTCTATTCCAGCATTATTTATTTATAGTCGTAAGTATATTACTGTCTGAGGTGGGTCATCTGAATGGTAGATATTTTGCTATTTTCCATAAACAGTTTGTGGATGTTTTAGATTGATGTCATATAGTTTCTAAGATATTACAATGAAGGAATTTAATTATTATATTAACTTAACTCTTTCCATACCAGCGGCTGTCCTATACAGCCAGTGCTTCCCAACATAACTCAAAATTTGTAATTCACGTCACTTTATTTGCATTCGTCATTCAGTTGTGAAAACATTTATATCTACAACACGCAAGCATTATGTGTAATATTCTATCTATAACGACCATCTCTGTCCCTGTCTTTGTTCATTTTACCTCTAAAAAGTGTCTGGTCTTTTTTCATGGATTTGGGAATTATAGCAGATTTGCCAACCAGTATGAAATTGAGTATATTGATACTCCTTTTGGTCGCAAATACGGAAAAATGAGGAAATAAAAAAGAATAAATGGATAAACATGTACGAAAACAAAGTTAATTTTTATAAAATTTATTAGGGAGTGCGGTGCAAAACCTCATGAGGAAAATCAGTTTTAGGCGCATTATGTTCATTGTTTGTTTGTTTGATTGAGTCCCATTAATACCGCAGTTGGGGTGAGTACTATGTTCAGCCATGAAAGGCAAACAAGATCCTTGCCATACAACTGAACATAGAGCCAGAAACTCTTTGGATCAGAGAGTGTCAGACTATCAGGTGATCAGTCCACTGTGTCCACAACTCTTACTGGCACCATGAGCAATACACAAAGCAATGCAAGGGCCAATAAACAAATTACTGTAGCTCTTGTGGGTAGCCCCTCAGTTATTGATAAAAACTGGGAGGTTCTACCACTCTGGCAAGTGTTTAATTTGTGAAGCGTTTTAAAAATATGATTTTTTTCTCTTGAAAATATGCAAAAAGTAGTAAAATTTGTTGACAAAAATATGCAAAAACTGGTCTGGGTGGCTAAAGGTGGTTGGCAAGAATGTTATAGGGCTGGTATGGAAAGAGTTAATATGTGTGTCAAATGGATAGAATTGTCATTGATATAATATATGTATATGATGAGAATAATAAAAAAAGGTTTTTCTTGATCCTATAACTTTTTATTTATTCTTCTGTGTAAGTTGTAAGGATTAATGATAATGAATTATGATGTCCTCTATTTCTCTCTGTCGTTATATACTTTCTTTGCACAGTCATCAGTGTTATTCGTCTCCGTTCTACAATATATTTATAATATAAATTCATGTGGTCACTTTTCTCTTCAGATTCACCAAATAATAAACTTATAAATTCAGCCTTAATGGCAGTGATTGGGTTCTTTATTGGAGGAGCTGCAAACCTTATCAGTGCTGCTATTGCCGCTGATTTGGGTAAGGTTTCAAATCAACTTTGTGTGTTCCTATATTTTCCTGGTTTTTAAAAACATTTAACTTAGAACCAATTCAACACTAGCTAGTCTGACTAAGAATCCATTCGTAAATGTTGTAGGTAAATTCCTAGATTTATTATTTGTTACTTTTTGCTTTTGGACATGGGCAATAATAGATAACAGGGGTGTAAATCTTTCAGATTTTGTCTGATTTCAGACTTTTTGCTTTTTCTTCAAATGGCCTGAAAGTGTAGTAATGGTCATCCATTTTTATTTTTTGTTGCAGCACCATTCTCACCACCACCACTACTACTGTTATTACTACTACTACTGCCACCACCACCACTAATGCTACTACTACTACTACTACTACTACTACTACTACTACTACTACTACTACTACTTATATACTACTGATGTTTTCAGATTTTTTTTTTCGTTTCCCATTTACACCCCTGAGATAAACAATTGAACTGAAATAATGAAAAGTAGTGAGAAAAGACTAGTTCTTGCATCAGACGTTCTAGTTAGTGTATTGATCAAGCCCCATTAATTTTGCAATGCAGTGCTGGAGTCAGCTCCGTAGTGCTGTGGTAATGCATTTACTTTCAAATCCCAGCAGCGACGTGCAGTGTCGCTGCCGGGTTTCAAACCCGGTACCTTTCGCTCCAGAGGCGAGAACCGTACCTCTGCGCCTCTGGGACCCCCTATCTAACAACTTTAAACTTTGATTGTGTGTGTTTTGCCATGAAAGCATTTATCCATTGTTTTTTGACCAGGCTGCCAATTGTCAGGAGATGACAAAGCTCTGTCCACAGTGACAGGTATCATCGACGGCACAGGAAGTTTTGGAGCTGCTCTTGGACAGGTCAGCCATATATTCTTCTAGATGTAACACCAACAATCAGCTTGCCATTTTACTTACTTGACCTTTTTCTAGAGTGGTTGCCTTTCATTTGGTATAGATTATGATGACCCACTAGCGGCACTGAATTGAAATTACATGAAAAGAAAAGTGATGCTACTTACGCTAGAACCTTGATTCGCCCGATTCAAGTGCCTCTCCTTTCAATTTCACACCGCAGTCACAAAATGAAACATATGACATCGCTGTTCCCCACACCTCATCCTGATGTTTGCTGACGGAAGTTCGAATTAAAAGTCGAATAACAGTAGTGAAAAATAGAAAAAAACTTCCATTAAAGACAATCCTGAGTGATTTCCATTTCTTTTGATATGAAAATGTGTGCGGAAACCCATATGGTGGTGAAGTTAAAGCCAGTCAAAACCGTATTTTTCTATTCTTTCCTATATACTTCGAGAGCATTTTGATAATGAAAATGGGGGAAATGATGAATTATGAAAAAAGTGTTTCATGATAGAACTGAAAGAAATAATGAAAAGAGTGTCACATTTATTCCTCTTTCTTCTCATGATTTTATTACTAATTTTCCAAAAAAGTAAAACTCATATTTTTTACAGAGTTATCTCCCCTAACTTGAGGCTACGAAGCTACTTATTTACCAATGTTTTGAGGGACAAAGGGTAAAAGTCATATTTATTACACCAATCCTCTTATTCACTGCTGTTACACAGCATCTACAAGACTGAATACATTGTTTTCCAGATTCTTGTTCCTTATCTGCAAGTTGGTCTTGGCTGGAATTCTGTATTCTACATGTTCATGATCAGTGTGAGTACCGTACATGTGTCATTAGGGAGTTATAGTACAACGTCTCGAATGGATCAACGAACCGAATGAAAATTGACTTGATGGTTCAATTCCCAGCAGTGACGTAGGGATAAAAAATAATTAAATTTCTGAGTTTTTATAGCTCTGACCCTGTAAATTCCTAATGGAAACAAGTTATTGGAGATGGACTATAAACCGGAGGTTCTGCTGTTGATTTGACCTATAATGAGCTGCTAAGGGTATGAAAATATACCTTTAAAACGGTTCTCTCTAGTGGATATAGTGAAAGATATGGGAATTTGTTTTGTTGAAATTTTTTGTTAAAAAAAAATCTCATTTCTTAAAAGTGATTTGTGTAGTAGATTTTGACTATGAACTATGAGGATTAAAAGCAACACGATTGAAAGGTCAAAAGTTAATGGGTTTTTTTGTTGTCGTTGCAAGGTGCTCAGGGGTAGGACAGAAGTGAATTCTGTATTTCAAAGTAATCATTCATATTCATCCGTAGACTTGTTCTAGTTCTATTAGATGTAGATGTTAGTTCAACCTATTCCCTTTTTGGATGTAACTTTTTTTGTTGCCTACTGTTTGTGACAAATGTTGACCTGGTTGTGTGTGTGTGTGTTGGGCAGGGGGGGGGGGGAGTCCTACCGACTTTGGATGGGGAGGACCAAGATCTTTCTATGGCTCTGTACTGAAGATTCACGTGGAATCCTCTCAAATTCTGTTGAACCGCCTTTGATATGACCGTTGATATGGACTTTATGTGTTAAAAAAGGGCATAAAACATCAAACAAGAAATGTTGGGGGGACCTGGTTGGTTGTAGCACACATTGACTCATTTTATTCAAAATTTCAGCTGTTCCTGACAGCAGCTTGCCTGTTTCCCCTGTTTATAAGGGAAGTGAAGTCTATAGAATGTGGTAGATGTTGGCACAGGCTGATCCGATGTGGAAGAAGTAGCCCCGATTACCGGACATTAACAAGTGTCAACAATGACGAAATTGTTTCGGATTAATGAATTGACCAAATTATTTATGTTTCTACCTAACCCAAACTGTAAAAGTTAGATGTGAAGTTCTAAATTATTTTAAAGAAATGAAATGTGCAGAAATTTTTCTTACTTTCTCTTTTTTTCTTTCTTTCTTTCATTCTTTCTGTTTCTCTTTATTTCCTTCTTTTCCTGTTGTACATTTCAATGCCAGTGTCATTTATGTCACTGTATTTTAGATATTACTCTTTCTATGTGAATTAGGAGTGTTGAATTATGATCAATCATTTTTTACACACACTCTAGTACGGATATAATGAACACGCATCTACGAAACTAGCGTTATAACGAAAGGAATTTTGGGTCCGGATTTTTTGTTATAGTATCATTGACTTGACAATATAGCAAAATAGAGATATAGGGAATTAGATTGTGCCGTCCCTGAAATTTTGTTATATCATATATCCGTGCTATAGCGTATATGAGTATGAGAAATAGAGACTTGATTTAAAAATGAGAAAACTAAATGAAATCAGGTGTAAAACATGATTTACTTCATATGTAAGAAAGGTTTGTAAAATAGGGAACTTGTAAATATTTGACAGTAGATTGATTGCAATTGAGGTTAGAGTGATCAGTGCCATTTTATATCAAATATTGCGAATTCTGTGATTCATTAAATCTTTGGAATGTGCAGCAAGTGATTGTAGATTTTTACTCATCATCTAATTGCACGCAACTCTCCTTAGGGGTATAATGCGGTTTGAATAATGAAACAAAGTATGATTGGTTGGGTTATTTACAATTTGATGGCCATGAAGTCCAATAACACATGTTGATTTAATTGGGTCTTTTATTTTTATTTTTTACCTGATTAATGAAAACAGAAAGACAAGTAAAGCCTCTCTAAGATATGATGACTATTTCTTTGTGAATAATTAGATTATTAGTTATTGAGCTATGTCTTGTATAAAACCGTGAATTCTGCAAGGAAACTGATGAATGCATCTGTAGGGAAACTGATGAATCAAACTGATCATTGCTATGGTTGGTTTAAAACTGTCTGCAGGGAAACTGATGAATCAAACTGATCATTGCTATGGTTGGTTTAAAACTGTCAGCAAGGAAACTGATGAATCAAACTGATCATTGCTATGGTTGGTTTAAAACTGTCTGCAGGGAAACTGATGAATGCTATGGTTTGTTTGAAACTTTGAATACTGGATTACTGCTTAGGCATGTATTTCAGGTATGATGAGTGAAGTTTTCTTTGTTTTCTGTGATGATGAATGACATTGACATAATGTAGTATATTAATATTATATTATTTACATTGAACAAAATGCAAAAAAAAAAATATGCAAAAATGTGTCAGCTCACATTGCTGGTATTCCCAAATCATTCCCGGTTTCCTTCTTTCCTTCCTAACTTTACAATATGTCCTCTCTTAAAAAAACTTGTATTTATGTATTATGCTATTGTATTTATTATAACTAATCCATTTATGATTGTAAAGAAAACATGCCAAATACTCTTCCCCACCCCCATTTTTTTGGTCATCCTTGGTTCCTTGTTCACCTTAAGTGGCAAAATCTGCTCAGTTTTATCACCAGGGCAACAGTAAATATTGTTAGGTGTGTGTGGTCAGAATCTGACCAATGCCTGCAAATTGATGCTCATTGTGCCTTTCAAGTTTGTTTGCAGTGGACTGATCATCTGTTTTCCTTATCTACCTGACACAGTGTTTTTCCAGTGCTGTGTTCAGATGCAGATAATATAATGCCAACTTTCCTGATTTCATTGTCTAAAGAATGTCTCTGGATGTCACTGCTTAATGCTTGATAACACTTAAATTTGCATTATCTTTTTCACTTTCCATATTTTTCCTGATATGAAATATTTGACCTTTTGCAATGATCAGGAGTCAAAGCAAGTGTGGAAATAAAAGATTCATAGTAACGAAAGTAGACGCCTATGTGTTGTCCAGACTTCCGGAACAGTGACCATTTCCTCTACACGTGTGAAAATTGACAAAATACGACACCGCCCCCTTACTGATCATCTGGGATGTAATGGTAGTTTACAGCAAAGGGCGATGTGTGGCATAATGGTAGTTTAAGGCAGGAGTTGATATAATTTCCTATTCATGTTATTGTCACTCTCCCTTTGTGACAGGTATGCTCAAATTTCAATATTTTGATATTGTGTGTGGGTTACAGGACATAGTTTCTTTACACTGGATTTTAAAGGGACCAACTAAATCTATTTCAAGGTCTTGGTATGACTATGAAGTGTTTGTAATTGTAATCACTGAAGACCAATTTAGTTTTTAACCTTTGAGAGTGGAGTGTCCTTTTCAACTTTTGTTTGTTATGTGCATATATATATCGTTGGTGGAATTTTGTCTGTCAATTTGAATACCACAGGAGTAAAACGCCATTGTATTTTATCAGCATCCTCTTGTAATGGTTTTGATATTACTCTTGTATAGTTTGTATGGTTGAAACCCTATTAATACTTCAGTGCAGCTCTGGGGCCTATTCCATGTTCATCCCTTCATGGCACACACGACTCGAACTTACCTAAAATCTTTGAATCCATGTCATTTCACCAGCTCTTGGTATGTCTGGATGTAGGCACCAAACATAGAGCTGGAAATGCTATGGATTCAAGGATTTGAGGCAAAAAGGTGATCAGTCTACTTTGTTTATAACCACCCTTTAATGGCACCATGAGCAATGTACTGATTGGTGTTGATCAGAAAAAGGCAGAAGAATTATTGTTTTCCATCTGTGGCTGACTTCTCGATTTAATCCATACTAAACAACGGGGTGAAATTACACAATATCAATAATCACTTTCCTGTGTAATATTACACAGTGGTGGTGTCTTATTGTGAGGGGTCCCAGTGGCACAGAGGTACGGTTCTTGCCTCAGAAGCGAAAGGTACATGGTTCGATTCCCGGCAGCGTTGGTTATTTTTCTCCGTGAAACTCGGTGAAAACCTATATGCCACTCCCCTGATCCTATTCTCAGGTAGGTGGGATCAAGAACCTAGTCCTATCGGAGACGGACGATAAACTTGGAGGTCTCGTGTGCATGTTGCGCACGTTAAAGAACCCTTGGCAGTTAAACATCGATAAGAGTAGGCCGTAAGGCTGCTGTGCGTGCAAAAATAATTCCTACAACAAAAAGGCCACAGTGGGTTGATCACCTGCTTGGCTTAATATCTTGATCCGGAGAAATCCAGGCTCATTGTGCTGGCCCTACACTGTAATGGTAAAAGGGATTTGAATAAGAAAGAAAGAAAGAAAGAAAGGTGTCTTATTGTAATGATCAGTTTGTTGTAGTCTGACCTTGGCAGTGGTTGAGATGGAATGTGTTCTTTATCCATTGAGTATGTCCATGACTCTTGTTTTAATGTAAATTGTAAATAAATGATGTTGAATAATAAAGGAATAAAATATATAATTTTGAATGGGTTTATGCGTTCAGATTTCTATATTTTATTTTATGGCTTTGTTGTTTTTCAGGTATCAGTCTCTTCTTCTCGAACACTAGATACAGTCGAGTCCACTCATAACGGCCTCGGTTAAACCAGGAACTTGGATATATAACAGTGACAAATCAAATCCCCGTTTTACATCTCTATAAGTTTAAGTAGCAAGCACCTGTGCTATAGCAGTGCTCGATTAGCGCGAACTGGGCTGTAACGGGCATTCCACCGCTTGTAATGTTGCAATCCGCCTAAGCTCAATATACACCCTATTCGCGAAGACGCGATTGGCATTGTCTCAGTGCTGTACTGTAACGTGGCCAAGAGAGTCTAATTGGAGTTGGGGCACGAGGGAGAGGGGAGGGCTGTCACTGGCTAAACACAGTGACTGGCATGTGATGTGATTATGATGCCAACTGACTGGGACTGGTGTGTTTTGAATAACAGGACTCGCTTATAACATGGAAAACCTGCTGGTCCCATCAGTCCTGTTATATCCAAGTTTGACTGTATCAGTAAGAAGTTTCTTCTATTGAATGGTGGCAAGTTGGCAGTACCTGGAAGTCACATTTTATACAAATCGTTTTCCACAGTTGGGTTTTAATGTGCTTCTCATCTATTAAACAAATCCAACATTATTAGGTTATTGCCCTATATAGTGTCATATCAATGGAACCATGTGCATTTAATGTCACCCAACATGCTCGGGCGAACGGTTTCCAACGAATTTCCTGTGTGTCATGCTGATAGCGTGCAAAAACAGTTTTACCAAAGGCTACTAGTGAAGTAAGAAATTAAAATACTAGATGCATGCAAATTTAGACAAAGTTTGAGCAGAGAAATACTACACGACTATAATTCAGTCAATCTATTATTGTGATGCCTTTTGTGTACATCCTGGGGCGTCCCTGGCTCAGTGGTACACATCATTCGACTTTGGAAGACTTGGTTCGAGTCCGCCTACCGTGGGTTTTTTTTTTTGGTCCTTGCAGATTTTTCATATTTCATGGCTCTGCTCTGGAGAATCACGTGGAATCTTCTCAAGTTATAGAGCGCAAATCCATTAAGTTCATCATGCTCTATGCGCTGACAATGTATAGTTTCTGGGGTCGTTTTCCTGTGCGTCATAATTCAGCGGTAAAAAATATAAATATTTTATCACTCTATATTGTGTGTTAATATTATGTGTGCCGTCTACGTTGTCGCCTGTTCACACGTCATCTGAGTATGAACAATTATATTTCAAATTAAAGTAGAGTCGGCACTGGTTTGTTTGTTTGATCAAACCCCATAATACCGCGGAGCAGTGTTGGGGCCAACCCCATGCTCAGCTGCAAAAGGCACAGACGATGTGTAACTTTGGGCGGGACCTGGCACTGGGAAGTATAAATAGAATCAAGGAAAGGGGACATTTGATAGCAGTAGTGCCAGAAAAATAGACATAAAGAAGTGCCTCACCAGAAATAAAAGGCCACATGCTCTATCGACTGAGCCATCCGTACGTTGTTTTTCCAGGCACTGTCACGTTCTCAACGGTACCTTGATGTATTTATCTCTCTTCTTTTTACTGGTATACATACGACCCATATGCACAGGCAGAGAAATAAATGATCTGATATTGGACAGGTGCACACAAACAAAAACACACGTAGAAAATATGTAATGTCAAAATTACATCATTTCCTCCCAGCGCTTTGTGTTACAGGTTTTGGGTCATTTGTGTTCAGACCTGTAAATGACCATTTATTTGCAAAATTGTCTGAACTCTTTTTCGGCAAACTGCAGACATTGTTTTGTTCTGTTTGTTTAATCGAACCCCATTAATACCGAAGAAAAGTGTTGGGGCCAGCCCGATGTTCAATCGTGAAAGGCACACAAGATACCTGCCATAAATGCAGGCACCCAGACCACCAAACGTGATTGAACACAGATTTGGAAATGCTTTGGATCAGAGAGTTTTAGACAAGCAGGTGATCAGCCCGCTGTGTAACTGCAGAAATGGTAATAGTCTACAAACTGAAAATGCACGAAAACAAGATTTTTTCGGGGTCTAAAATCAGACAATTGTTTGAACATTTACAGGTCTGTGTGTTGTTTGCTAGCTGAGGAGGGGTTACACCCGACACGTTCCACGTCCCTTTGTTTTGTCCCATTTGGAAGTTTTTACATTTTCATTTGCCTTTCTTTCTTTTGGTTTACAACTTCCAGCAGCCCTCATGTTATTGTTTGTAACTCCACCAACAATGGATCAAAGCACAAATAATAGAGTAAGCAAATATGACAATGGCCAAAAAAGATGACACTTGTTGTTATGTTTCATGTGCAAATTTTCGCACCAACCCCGCCATCTTGTTTGATGTAAACAAAACAAAAATTAGTGTCACCGTCGTCAATGAAAATAGCCTCATTGCCGCTTCTGTGGAATGTATAGCTCTGAGGATCAAAGCAACCTGCTACGACCGTTCGATATAAATAATGGATCACCCAAAGAGACGACAAGTAGTAGTAGTAGTAGTAGGCTTTCGCGTTTCCGCTTAGCTCCCTTGCACAATGCGTATTGTCGTGTCATGCCAGGTGTTTTTGTGT
>JARBEQ010024726.1:5507-15745 GCA_030265355.1 Tritonia tetraquetra | reverse complement strand
ATGGCATTTCAAATACGTAGTCTGGTCATGTGCAAAGAAATAGACCTAAAATATTGTAACGGGGACCAAATTCAATTCTAAAATAGCCATAACCATTTCAACAGCTCTTAGTGAGTGCCAAAGCATTACAGGCTTATGGATATTAAGAAAGTAATTATATTATACTAGCGGTGAACGAGATGAATACAAAATGCTTGGAGTAAGCTGTTATTACACTTTAATCCTTTTTCTCAATAACACCACATCTAATCTTGACAGCTTATATCATCACACAACAGATAGATGTAACTTTAACTGCCAAAAAGTCCAATGCATTGTTGAAGGGGACGCTGCTCAAGACACAAGGCTCAATATTATTTAACAGTTCATGTTTCTGTGTTTTGTTATCCAAGCCACATTATACCCCCAAGGAGTGTCATGGCCAGCATTGCTGAGCACTGTGCTGGAAGCTAAGGCAAGCAGGTGATCAGCCCACTGTGCCCCGAACCTTGCATGACACAATGAGCGTCACATTTTTAGGTGTTGCCCAAGTTTTGGCAATAACAATATTTACTGTTGCCTTGGTAGTAAACCCCTCAGCTATAAGAAAACGGAGCAGATCTTGCCACATAAGACGAAGTTCAAGTTTCTGCCAAGGGGAATTCACAAATCATCAGCTATAGCAATATAACTCACTTCTTCTTCCTCTTCTTTTTCTTCTTTGCCTTGTTCACACTCACAGATATGACTACATCGTGTTGTCTTGATGCCTTGTAAATGCTATTGTGCTGCATACTATTGTGTTCTCAGGGCCCCATGCCACTTCAGACCGAAGGACTTCTCCTTGGGACAATTGGTAGCCCGTTGGGCACTGAATACATATTTCAGAAATAATATCCTCAAAACAATAATAGTCTTTTTACCATGGAAACAACAAGGAAGGGTGAAAATTATTCAGATTTGGTGGATCAGGGAGGCAGCCGAGGGATCATATTCGGACAACTAGCATGCGAAAAGCATTGCGTCAGTATGTTATTTCGAATATTCAATGCGAGGAAAAGACTCCGAGGATGCCCTCGATAGAAAGTTATGGAGAAGGAGAGTTCAGAATATAGTAGGCAAATTGCAAGGAAACAGAGAGAGACAAAGAGAGAGAGAGAGAGAGAGAGAGAGAGAGAGAGAGAGAGAGAGTGAGAGAGAGAGAGAGAGAAAGATAGAGAGATAGAGTATGCACATTAGATTATTACCTCAATGTAATCATAGCCACAGTTTTCATTGGGATTGACCTCCAGGTCAAAGATCTAATCAAACACAAACCTGACCCTCCAACCTGAGGTCACGATGATCTCCCATTGACAATCGAGGTCTTCCGGGTAGCTGGAAGGGTACCCTGGTGACGCCACATTGCCCACGTCAGCATAGAGCTTATCTCCACAGACTGAAATATACAACATAATCAGTGTAAACCTAACAGGTACCGGACAGGTAAAGTAAAGTCAACCCCACCCTGTGACTTTCACTCCATATTCAAATGAGAGAGGTTACCGTCTTGCACATTCACTTTTGTTTTCCCGCGCATCGTGTTCGCCCAAGTTTCTAATAGTGTCGTTGAAAATTGTTCTTTTCATCTGGATTATAAATCTGTTAAAGTTGTGAATATTGTAATAATTTAGATATTTATTTCCTAATTGGTTTTGTGCGAGAATTGTGGTTTCGTGGAGGTATGTGTTGTTTTTAATTCTACCGTAACTGGTTATCGGTATTGGGTCACTGGGTGATCTCCATGCGCGTCATGTTTTGCATATCATGTTGTATTTAGTGAGTCGTACTTTCGCTTTTTTCTTTCGTTCAGTCTTTTGCTGTCAAGGCGTGATCGGAGAGGGACGTTTATCATTCTCCTTCCCCGCTTTCAGTTTCTGTCCCCCGTAACGGGTTAGTTCGATTAAATGAATTATTATTATTATTATGTCTTGTATCATTATAACCTTGTGTGAATTTAATCGATCAACATGCCTTTACTTCTCTATTATTTAGTTCAGGGACCACGGTTACCCATAATAACCTACGTCACCCCCTTGTTTAACCTGTACCCCATTTAATTATATTCCATCCTTCCTTTCTTTCTCAATCTCTGTAAGGGCTTTTCCTTGTTACTCTTCCATTTTATGGAATTTTGATCCATGTTGAATATCTATCTTGTGACATTGAACCTCTTTGTCCTTCATAAATTGTCCATAGTGGGAATTCGAGCCCTTGGAGGGTATTTTAGACCTATAATCTTTGTGTTATCTGCATTGACATTTTTTCATTTATGCTCTTGAGTTTATACTCTTTTCAGTCTTTAGCCCCAAATTGGACTTTGTGTTTTTGCCTTCTGATGTTATTGCCTTTGTTAGAATTCTTGCATTGTTTTTTTTATCGTCCTTCCTTTATTCTTTTGGCAATCTGTTGCCTTGGGGCTACGAGACATCTTGTCTTGATTTAACGTTCCGCTGGGAGTCTGTCTGCCCCAGTTGATCTTGGTTCGAATCCGTACTGGATATTCCATGAATCGAACCCGTACTGGATATTTCTTGAATCGAGCCATTACGTATACACTGGTAGACTCCCCGTACGGTAACACATATCACAAATAATAGAGTAAGCATATATGATAAAAAGCCAAAACAAGATGGCACTAAAAATGTATTGTTTACGTCAAACAAAATGGCGGCGTTCCTTGGTAACTCTTTAATATAATAACAAGATACATGGTGCGTACATTATTGTTACGTTTTATGTGCACATGTTTGCATCACCCCCGCCATTTTGTTTGATGCAAACAAATAACTTTTAGTTCCAACGTCGTGACTAATGAAATAGCCTCATTGTCATATCCGTATAGAGTCTCCAACATACCGGAAGGCCATAATGGAGTTCTAGGTTAACTTAAAAATCCCAAGAGAACGTGATTCAAACTCCAGATCCCCGTACCCAGTCACAGGTACGAGACTTAAAGCATCCCGTGGAGTGTCAGCAACTCAAACATGGACAACGCAATTCCCCTAATTGTTGTAGAGAGACGAATCTAGTGAATGTAATGTTGGGGTAACAAGAAAAGAAAGGTATCAATTGGACATCATGATGTGGAGAATGTTATCACCTGAGTCCCAGACAGCATGGAACCCTGCACCATTGACGGATTGGTCTGAGTGGAAATCCACCACCATTTGGGACGTCTTGGACACGTGCAAGGGAGGTAGCTTTGTGCCCGTCCATTGTCCTATGAGGAGTAGGTTGCCCTTGCTTGATACGCCATACAGCTGTGGAACATCAGACAAATTATCTATTATCTCAAAGTATAACAGTTTTTGTCGAGTAATCATGATTCTTTTTTTAAAGCTCAAAGTTGTTAGTTTTAAGCCCTTGGCTATATTACATAATGTTATATTATAGGCTAGAGCTCCGATATGTTATAGTCCATCTCCGATAGGACTTGATTTTATAAGGAATTCCCAGATTCAGAGTCATGCAAAACTCGAGAGAGTTCAAAGGAATAAATCGCCGGGATTTGAAACCAGGACCTTTTGCTGACGAAGAGAAAGCGTTACCTCTAAGCCACAACGCCCCTGATACTTTATTACTCTTGTATGTTTTGAAATGTTCTAGCTCCAAATTTGCATGAGCCTGGTGGCCTACTCTCAGCCGTGTCGTGTGTTTAGATTACTCTATTCCCTTTCAATGAAAGGAAAAACATATAAATAATTTTTAAAAAAAAGCTTTTAGTGCAGTTGCTCCACGTCTACGAGATTCTTTGAGTTTGAAAACAACAAGTAGCCCATCTCTTCCAATTTTCAATAAACAATTAAAAAACAGATTGTAAATTAAATCGAAGGGGAGCAGGCACAAGTAATGATATATAGTACTAAGTAATGACGGGAAATGTGAAAGGGTTCGTAAAATAGTCATAGAAGAAGAAACGCGGTATGTCGACAGTCGGGATCGAACCTCGACCGAGGGACGACAACACCGCCTAGCCAAAGACAGAGCCATACGTTCTACCAATAAGAATGTATTCTAAAGTCGGTGTTCCAAGCAGATACAGATAGAAGAAGAGGATTGAATAGGTATAAATCGTAAAAATCCTTTCCGTAGACATCCTTATTGAGCTAATCCGCCACTCCTGTCGACACTCCACTTTTCAGCTTCTACGTAATTTTTTCTGGCACATTCAAATTGTCCATCCTTACTTGATACTAAAAATAGAATGGTCATTATACTTGCTTGCTAATATTTATCATTCATGCACTCCAGTATACTATGTTCAATTAAGATATTGCCTGAATTTTAATCTGGTAAATCGTCGCATTTTACGCGCTATACAAATTTATAATTATAATCATGATTATCGTTATCGTCATCATCATCATCATCATCAGCAGCAGCAGCATCAGCAGCATCTCGCCAGCATCATAATCGTCGTCATCTTCATCTTTATCATCATCATCATCGCCTTCATCGTCATCATCATCGTCGCCGTCGTCATCATCGTCGTCATCATCATTAACATTATTATCATCTTATCTTTCTTCTTTCTTTATCAATAACCTTTTAGTACCTTTCGGTGTAAGGTTATCGTATCATTAACATTATTATCATCGTATCATTATCATTATTGTCATTTTTGTTATTTTTGGTGTCATAGAGCTTACCCGGATGTAATCTGAAACAAACTTGCCACTTTCTTCTATGGAGAATGGTCGTTTAAACGATAACCTGACCAAGCGACCTTCGTCAACCTGAATCTCCCATCGACAGTCAATGTTGTTTGGGTAACCATCGGGGAAATGAGGGGATGTGAACTCTCCATTACTTCTGTTGTAAGTATCTCCACATACTGGCGAAACAGAGAAAGATATATGCTTAAGATGATGCTCACGATGGTACCTAATATATGGCAAATACGTATAGGTCAATATGCTGTAGGTTTTTTCTCTCAATGTTTAACCTAGCATTCAGCCAAATGGAACATTTTTCAGAGTAAAATAGGCAAGCTGCCCAAAGTAGCAAATTCTACCAGTTTTCATATACCTGATTGGTGACCGCAAGGGCTACATTGATGTGTTTATTGGCCATGCTTATGATTAATACTGCTCAATGTATTGATCACGGTGTCAATAAAGAGTTGTGGACACAGTTGGCTTTTCTGAAATTATTTGATCTACAGTCTATGTAATAAAAAAGAATCAAAATATCAAAAAGTATCGTTTGTTTCGTACCTTAGCTTTCAGTGTTCTTTCAATTTCTGCTTTTAAAAAATAGCTTAAAACAACCCCTGCTACAAGGTGACTGTGTTTGGCCGCCATTTGTGAGCAAAAAGTCAAATTCAACACATTTCTGCATGTTATAGATAGATAAGATATTGTAGTTTCTATTTCACCAAAAATCCAAAATTGATCTTTTTGACCGCTCTGACTTTTAACGCGATTTCCCACGTTCGGGATTTGCGACATAGATACCAAATAGAAGAAAAGGGTCACCTATTATAATATGGAGGCGAAGCCTGGAATCTAAATGCCAAAACAAAAAAGAAATTGGAAGCAATAGAAATGTGGATTCTGCGTAAAATGATGAGAATATCATGGAGAGAAAAGGACACGAATAAAGCTATTTTTTAAAAGCAGAAATGGAAAGAACACTGAAAGCTAAGATACGAAACAAACGATACTTTTTTTCGGACACATAAT
Source organism: Tritonia tetraquetra (assembly GCA_030265355.1). NCBI lineage: Eukaryota > Metazoa > Mollusca > Gastropoda > Nudibranchia > Tritoniidae > Tritonia > Tritonia tetraquetra. The sequence goes on along the minus strand of JARBEQ010024726.1, from coordinate 10,040 downwards.
GAGGAGAGAGGGCCAAGAGAAATGGGCCATAACTGAAAGGATAATGGGGAATGGGCTCAGACTGCCTGGTACAAGGGAAGAATACATGTACCATCAGGGCGACCAGCGACCGTGAAGTATGGAGAGACATGATCGCCTATGCTTCTCAGCATGGCGCTATATGGTGATGAATGCTCCTTATCTGAGTAGGATGTTTAAACTGTGGCAACAACCAGAGTGTCGCTATGTTTTAAAAAAGGTCAAAACATAGGTCAAAGTGTCTGAAGTGCTGGAGTCCAAACATTTAGGGTAGGATTCAAGATCACATTTGTTTACATTTGACACTGCGCTGCACTTACATCAAACGGCCAATTGACAGAAATGTATCAAGAAGCCAACACAACACGAAATTCTGCCAACCTATTGCCAGGAACAATGTTTATAAACTCTGCTTGAAGTACACTACCAGCAAGTATCAGTGACATTGAAAACGCCGAGTCATTCAAAAACGTTCACAGCCTATACTACAAATATAAATCTCCAAGTGACAGTTTGTGTGAATGCGAATGTGAAACGTTGTTATATGATTTGCGGTGATGGGCATCAGATGCCTTTTGCATCTTTTACCAAACAATGTAAGAAACAGGTATGCTTATTAAGCGATTATTGAACTGGACTATTTAAAACTGGACATCAATGATGTTAAAAACAAATTGAATAGGTCTAGCACATTTTGTTTGTCATATCACACCTGAGTTCCAAGTTACGTCAAAGCCTGTGCCGGGGTTGCCATTATCAGATGAAAAAGTCAACATCAATGTCGAAGTCAAATATGTTTGTGTCAGGGGTCTTCTACTGTTGAGTATTTTGTGGAACTGAAGACTCCCGTTTCCAGACAACTCTGTAATCTAAATGATAGGCATGTGTCCAACTTAAACTTCATTTGCAAGATACTTGAAAGATTGCGGCCCATCGAATTCGTAACCATCCTTGGCATAAACTAAGGCCAATAAACAAATTACTATGGCAAATATGTAAACTCCTGAGACTACATTATATGATATATGAAGAGAAAATACGGCCTTAGTCATTAATATAAAACATTTTAAATAAATGTATGATGATTATCTAATCGAAGTGAATATTTGCACCAATTAGCAACACATTGCAACCAATGAGATGGCGGCTCATTCATGGCTAGCTCATTCTAAAATGGCGGCGTCCGACAAAGAGGCTGAGGTAGACACATGTAAACATAATCTTACCATACTCCAAGTGAATTTGATTTGATTTTTTTCATTTGGCGTATGTGTAGATTGTGGGGTCATGGCCACGTAACAAATGACTCTGCATGTGAAATGAAACAATCACGTGGTACACATAATCCCAGTGACTAGTTATACTACATGATGCAAATAACCTCGCCCTTATCCAATGCCCGATGAGTAACAACCAAAGCAGTAAATAAAAAACATTACCAGAGTCCCATGACACTGAAAACCCGCTTCCATTCTTGTCGTTGTCAGAATGAAAAACAACCACCACTTTAGAAAAGTTTGAAATCAAAACGGGGGGAGATTGGTGGCCACAGAATTTTCCTTTGCTGACGGGTTGCTCTTCTACATAATCAAAAACCTGAATTTGATAGGGGAAAATTCAGCTTAATTAACAGTTATTCTAGAAGATTCGTGGGCCATAATTAAAGCATTCCAAATATGCAATGATTATAATACGTAACAAGACATAAGTGCATATTATGTTATGAATGATAATTAGACACATGTATAAATGATAGATAAGCTTATTTGAGACAGGTGTGAATGATAGGTGACAATTCAATGTAAACTTATTATTTTCATTACCTCAACAAAATCAAAGTCGCATCCTGTGTCACTGGCCTCAATCCCAAAATTCGAATCAAACTGGAGCCTGATGAGGTGATTTCTGTCTGCGTTGATTTCCCATCGACATTCAAGGTCATTGCCATATCGTCCAGGGTAATTTGGGGTTGTGAAATTACCCCGGGAATTATGGTAAATACCACCACAAACTAGTTGAGACAATTGGGGGAAAGGAATGCTGTTATCGGTATTTTGAAAAGAATAGATACATTAATCGTCTGTTGTCTGGAGTATTATCTTAAAATTCTAAAGTTGTTGAATTCCCGCCCTTGGCAACGCAGTGCAGGTCATATCATCTCCAATCATATGACATTCATAGGGTCAGAACTATGAAACTCGAGAAAGTTCAAAGGAAAAATTCCAACGTCTTCACCGGGATAAGAATCTCGGGGGCATCATTCCAAATCATTTATAAGAGTTACATCGTTCAACGCAGTCTGTTTCCAAGTCATCTTTGACCGACATCTTAATTTTCCAGTAGATAGCCTGATGGCAGGTCGTAAACATTTAATATCAAACAATTTCGTTAGGCTCCACAGATAGTACATTGGAAATGTAGAGTCTGATGTGGTCCCTACAGATGACTGATAACCCGGACGGAATCCACCTTGAACGTTGAAAGTTCAGTCAAAATTGTTTTGTGTGAATAATATAAGAAGGTGGTGAGTTTTATTTTTGTTAATTATATAAATGTTGTTTTTCTAGTTAATCATATATTTTCTAGTAACTGAAGTTACAAACACATCAATTGATAACAATATGCCAATGGAGGAGAGAAAATAACAAGATAAATGCAATTACAAGAAACAGCATTGCCCACGGAGCATGCGACTACAGATCTGACAGAGTCCAAACTTTAGCAAAATCATGTTGCAGCTTGTTTACCATTGTCCACAGTCTACAAAACGTATTACGAGAGGAGTTTGCACTCCGCCGTTGAATCCACCAGTTTAGATAAGAACCAGTATACTCTACATCAAGTCACCTGGCATTCTTCATGTTTTGGAATATTCCTGCATTATTGACATAGGAAATTCTCAAACCATATCCAAGCCTCTACACAAAGGTAATCGAGTCCAACACATTTTCGACACTCACTTATGTACTGCCTCCCTATTCAACTTTGTGCTTCTCTTACTGGTCTTTCTCTTGACTGCTCTTTAATCTATATTTTTCACGTCAATTTGTTTCAATTCTAATTAATCACTCGCATCATCTTTAGTTGGTACCATTTCCATCTTTAATCATCTTCTGTGATGCCTGTAAAATCCTGACATTTAAACTCAAATTTTATATATCAATTGTTACTTTAAACATAACTTGCTTATTCATAAAAAAACAACAACTTTTTAATGCTTGAAAGAAGAATAGTGGATACCTACAAAAATTGCTCTGAATATTTTTTTTAATTGAACAAAAACTACGAATGTAGGATGACGCGCACTCCTGCAAACGGATCTCGACTGCTTTGTAGCGTGGACAAAAAATGGCAAATGTTCTTTCAATCATCTAAGTGTTCTGTTTTAACAGTAAGCAACAATAAAACTCCTCTTAGACATACTTATACAATGCTCAGACAGACATTACACCATGTTGACAACATTGCATACTTAGGAGTCCATCTAGATAAAAAGTTAGCATGGAACCATCACATCAACAACATTGTGAAAAAAGGCAACAGAACACTGGGGTTCATAACACGAAACCTACATGAGTGCCCCCTAAAAGTTAAGTCACAAGCCTATGCTGCATTGGTTAGATCTACCCTGGAGTATGCCAGTGCAGCACAAGTACAAACACATAGAGGATGTCGAAAAAGTGGAAAAGAGAGCGGCAAGATTCGTCACAAGCTGCCGATCCAGAGAGCCAGGATGTGTCACTCAGGCCCTGAATTCACTACACTGGCAACAACTTAAAACCCGCCGAACAAATCATAGCCTCACCTTATTCTACAAAGCAATCAATCATCACAATGCTTTAAAAAATGTCACAACCATTTGCAAGGACAAAAAAGTATGAATCCAGTTTTTTCCCCTGGCACTATCACCGAATGGAACGCTTTTCCTCAAAATGTCGTGAATAGTCAAACCATTGGAAAAACCATTGGAAAAACCATTGGAAAAAGCATTGGAAAAACTATTGGAACGAGATGTAAATTGTGTGTAACATTAACAACGCGAATGTCATTCGTTTATCTACTTATTTATTTACTGTGATACTGTGATGTAATGATATGTTATGTGGATTTGCAGTGGTGGGTATATTTACAAGGCCTATTGTATCTAAATTATTTGAACTTGAATTTGAAATGACTTTTATCAAAGTACATTTTGAAATAAACGACAATTTTACTAAGCGAGTGATTGCTATCTTACGTTTGAGGGCTGGTTTCTGGCAGATAAATCTATGTTTACGGGTGCATCTATCATCATTCCATGTAAGGATTTTAGGCCTGTATAATATCACACAATCCTCTTTGCGACCACCGTTCGGTTCACGTGGATTCCAGTTGGTGTATGTGAGCTGTGCAGAGCATCATCAATATTACTCATTAGGAAATGAAGTTAATAAAATACACAGACTAACACAGTGATATGCAGGTATATATTTGTGTGTGTGTGTGGGGGGGGGGGGGGGGGTATGTGTGTGTCTG
>JARBEQ010024616.1:0-15749 GCA_030265355.1 Tritonia tetraquetra | reverse complement strand
TATATATTAGATACAACCTCTGGATATAGAGTTGGTACATTGATGAACAAATGTTTTTCCCCCATTATAATTTGTTCTATGGATATACAGAAACTGCCTACGTCAATGCAATTATCATTGAGACGAAATAAGTTTGTAATTTGATTGGATGCTCATGTCTACACGTGAGTGTGCACGACTGGGATATGGAAATAATAAAATCGACCGATGGATGATTGATTTATTGAATTAGTCGTCACAATAACCCAAAATTGATCCTTGTTTGTTTCATTGTGATGTGATGAAGACAGGCATATTGTCTAATTCGATCACAAAATTCCATCTTCTTGATATTTGTTTTTGAATGTAAATGAATCTTTTTGTATCTGAATCTTTGAACGACATGACATTGTGCTATGTTGAATAAACTGATGATAGCTGCCGGAAGTTCAAAGTTAGTCGAAGAACAGAGAGAATTCTTTTTTTTAAAAAAAGCTTCCAATAAAGAGAAGGGGAGGGTTCTACGCGAAACGTTCCGTGTCCTTTTATCATCGTCTTCATTGGAAGTTTTTTTTCTCCATTTTCTCTCTTTTCTTCGTTCTTTCTTTCGTATCCAGTTCCCTTTTACCATTATAGTGTAGGGCTAGCACCATCAGGCTGGATTTCTTTGGATCGGGATTTTAATTGGTAGATACTCAATAGTTCAACCGGGAACAATACATTTCAAAATATAAAATATAAGGAAAGTTATGCGTATTTCGCTTTGGCGAGTGCATAATCCAAAGTGGCAAATTCTCCCAGTTCTTACTTAGCTGTTGAGGTGACCACAAGGGCAACACTAATTTGTTTATTGACCTTGGTTATGATTTAGACACAGTGTATTGCTCATGGTGTCAATAAAGAACTCAGGACACAGTGGGCTGATCACCTGCGCGTTTGAAATTCTTTGATCCAGAGGATTTCCAACCCTGTGTTCAGCCATGCTTGGTGGTCGGGGTGCCTGAATTTATACCGGGAATCGTGTGTGCCCTTTATGGCTGAACATGGACTTGGCCCCATCACTACTCTGCGGTAATAATGGGGTTCGATCAAACAAAGAGTGCATAATCCTGATGCATTAGTTGTAAAAAAGAAAACGACATGACACAGATAACGTAACATTGATTCATTATTCTCCGGATGCACCACGACCAATCATCTTGTTTTCGCTGTTATCATAATGTCATTTTTGTCTCGCCTGCCATTAGCCATCAAGTTATCTCCCTTCCCCTCTTTACCGACCACAACGCTACCCTAACATAATATCCTTTAGACTAAGTAAGAGGGACTGTGGTAATTGTAATGACTGACAAATCTGTACAAAATAATCAAAGCGACCAGACTTAATTAACACCATAGGACTACATGACAGGAAACATGATAACATTATCAAGTCTTATCCCACTACCGAAGATCGGCTAGGTGCCGATAAGATAAGGATATTTATGACTCATTTAATTATCTAATGTTTTATGCTGTTTCGTTTTTCTCCTTGTGTCGGTATCCATCGATATATTTAACGAAAACCACACGACTAAACAAGATCAACTTCCTCGTGGGATGAAGCTCTGGGTCCGGTCTTCGGTAGCTGGATACAAATAGCCAGTCAACACTCAGAACAAAATCACGTGGGTCGGTTTCTGTGCCTCGTTGTTTCTCCCATACCCAGTCGATCGAAACTCCACAGCAGTTGGGACAAAGTTCCACTGCATTCGGAACAAACTTCCACTGCATTTGGGACAAAGTTCCACTGCATTCGGAACAAACTTCCACTGCATTTGGGACAAAGTTCCACCGAATTTGGGACAAAGTTTCACTGCATTTGGGACACAGTTCCACTGCATTTGGGACACAGTTCCACTGCATTTGGTCTCTATAACATAACTACCAGAGACAAAAACCATGACCCGGCCCCGGTGGAGGTTAGGGCTAAGTTTGTATTCCGGGTATCAAGGTCCGTGCACGAGAACCGAGTACCGTCGACTCCAATTAATCGCAACACGAGGGGAACGGGAAAATTGTTGCGATTATCCAAAGTTGCGATTAACCAGTGACTTTTACAAAATAAATTAGATAATTCTGTTTCTTGAGAAAAGTTGCGATTAACTGGGGCACACGCTCTACCGTATTGGCCCGTTTTCCTTCTGTACCACATTGAAACCATCAATGTCATGTAGTCATTGCCCCAAGTCATCGTTCTTGGTTTGTATTTTTATCGCCTAAATGAGATCTAATGGAAGACCTTTGTAGTGCTATAACTATTAGAAAGAAAACACCACATTAACGAACTTGTCGCCTGTCAGAAGAAGAAGACGCTACCTTAAGTATAAACTTTAAAGTTATTAGATTTACGCCCTTGGCAACACATGTTGAGTCACATAAATGGCGAGACCTCGGATTTATATAGTCTCCGATAGGGCTAGACGATTCCATGAAGAATCCACAGGGTCAGAGCCATGCAAACTCGAGAAAGATGAAAGAACAAAATCCCAACATCGCCTCCGGGATTCAGACATAGCACCTTCTGATCACGAAGCGAAAGCGTTACTGTTAAGCCACAAAGCCCCCCAAACGCCACTTAACAAATATCCCTATCCACCTTTCCTGTAGCCAACATTGTTAGGATACGAGATGGATCATGCCATCACTTGTGAAGAGATTGGTTAAATAACTAAAAGATTGTTTACCAAGCTTGACCGTAATCTAACAAGGAAATCAATAGAGACATATAAACACCCCCGCGCGTAGTATACTCTCTGTGTTGGTCACATGATCTCTTTGTTCTCAACACGTTGGATTCCATTTCGACGCACAATGAATACGCGGCATCCTTAGGGGTTTACAAAATGCCGGAGTCTAAACCCGAAATAGGATGAACTCAAGTAGACTTCATCAGTAATAATGGAATGACTTTTTCTCCTCTACCTTTCTGTATCTCCCTCAATTGTCTTTTTCTCGTTCTTCATATATTCATCTTTTTCATCATCTACTCTCACTCTTCCTTATCATCGTCTTCATCATGAATGCGATGATAATCTCAGTCCGGTCCATTGAGACCCCGCCTTCTGTGGGGTACCAAGGACCAGCTGAAGAAAACATCAACTTTCGTCAGATCGACAGGAATACTAGTCTAAGACGTGAAGAAGAAGAAGAAAAAGAAGAAAAAGAAGAGAGGGAGTAGGAGGTGGCAGAAGAAGACGACGAAAAAGAAGATGTGGAGGATGTAGAATAATAAGAAGGAGAAGAAGAAGGAGAAGGAGGGAGAGAACGAGGAGGAGGTGGAGAAGAAGAAGAAGAAGACGTCGACGACGTCGACGACGACGAACAAATAGAAGACTACTACTACTACTACTACTACTACTACTACTACTACTACGACGACGACGACGACGAAGAAGAAGAAGAAGAAGAAGAAGAAGAAGAAGAAGAAGAAGAAGAAGAAGAAAAATTGCCTCCCATCATGCCTTGCACATTATCGGAAGGCAATCAGACCGTCCATGACCCTTCCTTCTCTCATAATTATTCAGAATCTGTGGCCATCCCAGAGGAGAGTTGGTCGCCCATGATTTAGAAATTGGACTTTCCAAGACTTACTTCCCCTCGCACCATATCCCGTACATTTACATTATTGGCTTGGCAGTGGACGTCGTTGATAAGTATCATGCTGTTGGTATTTAATATACAATTTTATACACAATTTGTGGCCGAGCGTGTTATATTATTACCTTAATCAATCAATTACTATAGGACCCCCTTAGACCTATGCCTACATTTCTATGTGATGATTGGGCCATTTGATACTAACTGTAAAATAGTTTTGTTGAAGGTTGGTGAGAGGATAAAAGTCATGTCAAAAAAATATCACCCCTTGTCGCTGTAGAAGCAAAAATAACAATAAATTCTACATAAGTATAGATATATTTTTTTGGGTGTTAGTGTTGCAAGCAAAACCAAAAACAAAACCCAGCAAAACTTTTTTATTTCTTCTTTCTTATCCAATTCCCTTTTACCATTACAGTGTAGGGCCAGCACTATGAGGCTGGATTTCTCTGGATCAAACTTTTTTCTTTCATGCAGAAAACCTTGCAAACAAGCAATTTGATAAAGGCTATACTGATACAATTGGAATATATTGATTTTAACAATAATATTATGATAACCAGCGTCCTTTTCAGGGGGTAACATGTCATTTTTTAAATCATGTAAACACAACAGAAACCATTTTTAGCTGTAGAACTATGAGTCAGAAGAAGCTTTACGTAGTATATATACATTTCTAGCATGATAGAAAACATCAAATGGAAACAAACAATAAAACATTTGTCGGAAACACGATGACAAAGAAGAAGAAAAAATAGCTGCTCGTTTCCGGTGACCAAGTTTTCGTTCTTGGTTTAAAACAATGGTGAATGCTAGCGGAACGCACGAGTACTGTTACAACAGACCAAGGGAAATAACCCAAGAGACTGGAGTGGCTGCTAGACAGAAAAACGCCCAAAGGGCAGAATAGAGTGGAGGAAATCCGGATGGCGGATTGAAGTTGGTTCGTTCGTTTGCATACATTATCAGCTTTTGATTACGTGTTTGTTGGTCTGCTGGGGTTGAAGAGACGCCCATTGACACAATGTAAAACCAAGTTGACAAAGAGACAGAGATACAGATAGAAAAAAGGCTCTTCCTTCACACATTTTTATGATTTAAATAAAATGTTTAAAAAATGCATCTCTTTTCATAGATCATTCATTTCCTCCTCCTCCTCCTCCTCCTCCTCCTTCTCCTCCTCCTCCTCCTCCTCCTCCACCTCCCCTTCCTCTTCCCTCTTTCTCTCCTGTTGCTACTTGGTAAGTTTAACGAACCGTAGTTAATAACATCAATATAAAAAATAGACAAATAATATAGACGATAAATAGATAAATGAAATAAAGTATATTATGTATAGTAATTGAACGGATTAACTAATATGGGAATAATGAATTGGCCAATTTTCTACGTCCATTAGGGGGCTACAGCACCAGGCAAGCGTTGAAACAGAATTTCTCATTCAACTTGCATTGTCTGGCTGTCCGTCAATTGGCCACCAACCTGAAATTAATCACATTGATTCTATGTGAACTTGTCTACTGTATAATCCCCAGACATCTGCAGTTGGGCATGGTGATGCCGGACCTATTATTGGTGCTGGCTTTGTGTATCTTTTTACCTCCCTGTTGTCGATGTCGTCATCGACCCGAAATAGATTATTTGGCTTGAGAACAGTTCAATTGAAGGGTCTCTATCTTTGTTTATATCAATTTATTATATATCCTTCGGTCTTATGTAAGATGGTTTTCTCAAAATTCAATTATTTTCTTTCTTTCTTTATCATTTCCTGTTGTACCTTTCGGTGTTAGTAATTATATAAATCGAATAAACTTCCCCCACTCCTCTTTGTCGCGACTTCTTTTCTTTGCCTCCACTAAAGTAATTTATCTTTTTTTACAATATCAGAAACAACCTCTGTCCACAATTTCCGAGGTCCATTTCGTGGTTCAATTCCGGTAGGGTTATACTGAAGAAAAAAGATATTTTAAGGATCCTCTGTTCATTCATTTTACTTACGTGTCCACACCATCTTGATTTATTTACTTCTTTTTTTTTTTTTGTTCTAATTCCGCTCTAATCCTCTAAAAATCATTTATCTACTCGTATCTCTGCAATCAATAATCCATTTTCATGTTTGACAAAAAGAGCGATTCTCGAAAATTGAAACCTTTGTCATCGATAACCGTTACTACTGAGTATTTCAAAGCTGACAAGGAGCTGAGGGGCGGCCACGTTCTTCAGAACATTGAACCTTATGGGGCTGGAGCGTAACCCGGTTTCGGTACTAGCATGTAATGGGCAAGGGACAGATCGTCATTTTCTGGCAGTGGTCTATCGCAGTTTTCTTTTACGACTACAGTTGAGTATTGGTGCCCATTTCTACACCTGGCAATCGGAATAAAGTTTCTTACCCAAGTAAACGTCGAAGTGCCTGGAGCGGAACTGGAAACCACGACCCTCGTCATGGAAGTCAACTGTCTTAACTACTCGGCTACCTCGCCCGCTAATTACCCAATGAGATTGTTTCCTTTCGATAACCTAATCTGGCATCCACCGAAATAGTAATTAATAGTATCTGGCTTCACATTTACTATTGCCCCAAAGTGTGGCCTGCTTAAGAGGATCATTGTCAAATATCTAGACACGGCTTTGTCTTATTTCACTTTGCGCACTTCGATTTTGATAACAAACGATGATTAGATTTTGAAGGACCATTGAATGCAACAGTGTGCTTCTTTCTACCAATTCATTTATATATTTAAAAGTTGTGTTTTAAATATCGTAATTATGTCATGATTCACAGTGGGTTGATCACCTGTTTGGCTTAATCTCTTGATCCATAGAAATCCAGACTCATTGTGCTGGTCCTACACTGTAATGGTAAAAGGGAATTGGATAAGAAAGAAAGAAATTATGTCATAATTTTTGCGTCAGCACCAGATGACCTGGCTGTCAACAAGCAATGCCAATATATATAAATGATAAGAAACTTCATCAAACAACATAGAACAAAAAACTCGACATCTAGTCTAGCGTCGTGTTGATACCAACATCTCCTTGGGCGTAACACTAGAGCACAAGACAGAACGGGTAATTCCCGACACGAATTTAGCCCCTTTAGTTTTCCTACAAAACATCCTGACTTCCGTCATTAACGCGGCACCGGTCACGAAAGCTGTTTCACTAGCTGCATGCGTGGCTCAATGGCAGTAGCAACCAGGGAAGTACACCAGAAATAATCACGGGTAGTTCATTAGAGAGAGTTTGGTGGGTGAGGGGTTGAAATCTGAAAAATGAAATGTCTCTAGTTAATAATAATAATAATAATAATAATAATAATAATAATAATAATAATAATAATAATAATGAATTGTTAATCTGCTATCATACTTTGTACAACAACAACAAAAATGTTTGATCGAACCCTATTAATAGTGCAGAGCAGTGTTAGGGCCAGCCCTATATTCAGCCATGAAAGGCACACAGGATAGCTGCCATAAATGGAGGTACCCCGAACACCAAATATGACTGAACACAGAGCCAGACATTCTATGGATCAAAGAATTTCAGACAAGCATTTATATCGGGTATCTTGTGTGCCTTTCATGACTGCTTTGCGGTATTAATGGGGTTTGATCACACAAACAGACCCACAAACAAACCCGCAAAGATAGAAACAAACAAAATATACAAACATTAAACACCACACCCACGACCGACCTGGATAGAGACACAACAGACATCCTTTTTCAATCACCATAACGGACATCCTTGTTTAATCATCATAACGGACATCCTTTTTCAATCATCATAACGGACATTCTTGTTTAATCATCATACCGGACATCCTTTTTCAATCACCATAACGGACATCCTTGTTTAATCATCATAACGGACATCCTTTTTCAATCATCATAACGGACATCCTTGTTTAATCATCATACCGGACATCCTTTTTCAATCATCATAACGGACATTCTTGTTTAATCATCATAACGGACATCCTTGTTTCCAAAATCTAAACTTTTCCAAAGCATAAACAATCCGAACAGCATATCGTGCCGTTTAATAACTTGGACCAATCGACTATAATTTCCTCTTTATTGTGTTCATAAAATGAGATCATTTCTATTCAAATTTTGTCATATTATGCCTCACACGATGTATCAAGAAGAATATCTGCTAGAAAAAAAGGATACAGGAAGTAACATCACACGAAGCGGTGGTAGCAGTGACAGTTGTAAACTTTGTTCTAGTATAAGTAACATTTTCAAAGTTTTGAATATAGCTGATGTTGTTTTGGAGCACGAACCTCTACATCTTAGCTATACGACAAGAAATAATGCAAGGACATTATGGGCAGTGATGGAAGGATCCCTGATTCTCGATTGAGTTAATCCGCCACTTTATTGAGTTCTTATCCCTTTCGATCATATCATGTAGATTTGCCTTCCTTCTATTGTGTACCGCATTGGATACAACACTTGCTTGCTTCACTTATACTTTTTCTAATCTATGGTACCCCTTTATCGATGTCAGGACAGCCTGCTGACCCTAGATATCGGGCTTCCCCTCGCACAATGGAAACGAAAGGAAATTCGTGTAATCAAAAAATGAGGGAAAAAACCTAGGAAAATTGCTACTTCCGGTAACTGTTGACAAGGGAGACGAATCTAATATTCAGCATTTCCTCTCATCAGCACCTCGTGTCGTGACATTCAATGTTTTTTTTCTCTCTTGTTTTTTATTTATTCAATTGTAAAATAAATCGATCACAAATCAGAAGGGTCTGTGCTTTATCCCATGCCATTAAGATTGTTTTAAGTGGAGGTCTAGGGTTCAAAACATTGCATCCCCCCCCCCCCCCCCAGTATCTTTCAGGTATTAAAGGTTTGGTTCGAGAGATAATATTTTTCATTAAAAAATTGATAGATTTGTCAAGATTTTATTTTGCACAAATGACGTAAAACGTACCACATTTAGAATTCAATTTCAATCAACTATTAGTTCAAGCCATCGCTTTAATGGTCTTGGGTTCTAGTCCCTATTAAAACCTTTCGTTTTTCCCGCTGGATAAGAAACTTCACTGAAATTGCCTCAAACGAGCCAGGTATATAATAATGGTCACCAATCTTGGTGTTGGGAAAGTAATATGCGATAGACCAGCTTCCTATCCGCTTCACGCTACAGAAACGGGATTAATCACCCGTCCCACGAACCTATGCTCTTACAAATACACATATCACTTTAATTGATTCTACGAAGTTACGTTGTTAATAAAGATGGAAATTTGACCAACGACACGAATAACAAAAAACAAACAAACACCACACAGTTCCTAATGAGTGTTTAAATGCTGAAAAGACGCTGAGGGGTATCTATGGCGTGTGTAAATAGAAATAATTTGGTGATGCCCCTCGCGTCCCACATCTTCTTCTCGTGCCGGGAGAAACGGGGCGACAAGCAGTGAAAGACCCTTGTTTTCTGGCCAACTCATCGTAGATTTGGCGGGTGAACAGTGAACACGGCCGGCAGTTGTGTAGCCAAGTTTCGTGTGCTGTCGAGTGCGAGTTGCCAGCAGTAATTTATTTAAAAGCGAAGAACAATAGAAAAATAATAGAAAAAAAGTATTCGAATTTTAAATTCTGTTATGGTAAAGGAATAAGTGTGCTGTGGACAAGGGTTTCAATCACAGTGAGTAAATATTTTTATTTTCCTTTTTATTATGAACGAGTGTTAAAATATTCGTGTTTGTGAATAAAAGAAAGAAACATGAGTGCGATATAAAATAGGACAAATAGATAGAGAGATGTTAGGATTTATTGAAAGATCAATGGGCACATAGACAGATGGGTGGATGAATTAAGTATACAGAGGGGACGTACACATACTGGGATGGATAGAAAGATGAACATATAGATCGAGTGATTATAGATAGACGGATGGATAGATAGAAAGATGAACATATAGATCGAGTGATTATAGATAGACGGATGGATAGATAGAAAAATACACTGTAATGGTAAAAGGGAATTGGATAAGAAAGAAGATAGGTGGATAGTGAAGGAATACATGGACCAAGTGGAAAAAATAGATATAACAGCATGTAAGTGGGTGAACAGATACACGAATAGGCGGATAGATGGATTAATTGGTAGATTAATTGATGTAAAGATTATAAATGTAGATAGGGAGATATGTAGAGATGTGACTAGACGCATGGACATTACTGTGAATGCGAGAGTGGGTGGCTGGACGGAAATATATTAGTGTAGATTATATTGATAGATAATGGATAAACAGATTGATGTGTGGATTGATGTGTCAGTGACGCTATTCAAAACAAATTCTATATGAGACCATTTGATTGCTTAATATTTACAATTACCACCTTTCCCTATTAAAATGTCCTCATAACATTACGCAATCCATAAGTATGTATATATCAAACTCCAATAGTTTACAACGTGCTGCTAATTTAGATTAATCACCGTGGCCGATATTCAGTTCGATCTCACAGTCCGCTGTCCTGATCACTTGAATTGAGGGAGGAAGAATGAAACTAGACTATCTTTTATTTATTGGACTGTCAAAGCCGACCTGATTGTGTGTTTTGTCATAAGATTGATGGCTGTGGTCCTCTGTTGCGTGACCTCAGCTTGACGTTTTTATGGACGGGTTGTTTTCTACTTTTGCTGTGAGGCTGTGAAGGAATGTAGCTGTGGAAAACACCAACTTTATTCAATCCAATTAAAAGAACTGGATTGAGCATTCAGCCTCCTGCCATAAATCAGTGTTTGGGGTTTCCCAGTCTTTCCAGTTTGAAAGCTCACGGGAATAAGAAGAAGTCTGGTTTATATATTTTATTACATAAAAATATCTCGATCCAGAGATATCCAGTCTCATAGTGCTGGGCCTACACTGTAATGGTAAAAGGGAATTGGATAAGAACGATACGATGGATACAGGGGATCGTGAAGCTTTGAGCCCGAAGCAAGGTTGAGCTTGATAGTGTAGTTTAAGAATGACATCTTCTATCACTTGCGTATGACGCTGTTCTGTGCCAAATTCAATTTCAAACATGTATAGACATCAATTAAATTGACTTAGAGCTAGAATGAGATAGAGATTACAGCATTGCTGTTTGCTGTCTATAGTGGGGCGCTTCTGGTTGGGTCCCTTGTTTCTCCGTGTTTTGATATTTCCCAACATACAGTATGACAAATTATATGTGTTATGGAAAAGAAAAGAAAGACAATGGATATCATTCCTTCTTTCGCTCACTTTTCTTTCTATCTTTTTCTCTCTTTATATTTCTTTCGCTCTTTTTATCATAGCATCAGCGAATCACCTATCAATGTGGCAGATTTCATTATTTATCAACAGCTGAAGGGTAGCCGCAAGAGCAAAAGTAATTTGTTTATATGCCTGTCTTTTATTGATACTGCTCAGTGTATTGGTCATGGTGCCGGTAAAGAGTTGTGAACACAATTGGCTTATCATCTGCTTGTCTGCAATTCTTTGACCCAAAGCATTTTCGGCTGTGTTCAGTTTGTGTTTGGCGATCGGGGTGCCTGCGTTTTTATATGCGGATATCTTGTGTGCCTTTCATGACTGAACATGGGGCTGGCTCCAACACTGCTCAGTGGTATTAATGGGGTTCGATCAAACAAACAAATGAGCGAATGGGTACCCACACATGTCAACACCTCAAATAGAAGGCAAAGTAAGAAAGAAAACAAGTTTAAAGTTGTTAGATCTATCCCTTTGACAACTCATTATCGTTCATATCAAGGCATGTCTTCTGTTTTATTATCTATCTCCACAAGGACATGATTCCACAAGGAAATGATTCCACGAAGAACCCACAGGACCGAAGCCATAAAAACTTTGAGAAAGTCTAAAGAAAAGAAAATCCCCACGTCATGCCGGAAGTCGAACCCCAATAAATGAGAAAGGAAAGTGACATGCTTTAGTTAAGATGTGAAAATGTTATGAGTGCCAGAAAAACACAGAAAAATAGCCTTAGAAAGAAAAGTTGAAAAGACGACGGTGGGATTCGAACCCACACCGGGGCGTAAGACAACATCGCCTAGTCACCGTCATCTTTTCCACTTTTCTTTCTAAGGCTATTTTTCTGTGTTTTTCTGGCACTCAAAACATGTTCATACCTTGATTTATCATTCTCTGGTGCCTGTTTCCCTCCAAATCATGTATTTAGTTAAGATGCGAAAACCCACAACCTGTTTCAACACCTCTCATCCGGCTGGGCTACTTTCGATTTAAGTTATCTTGCTCTTTATACTTGTCACCACCAAAGGCAACGCTTCTTCCATTCTTTGTATCATTCCCCATTTTACGTTTAGGTGACTGATAAAGTAATTCGTGCTCGTCTTCGTGGTCACCATCGTGGGTCGGTCTGTTCGTGGCCTTAGTAACGAAGGCCGTGGTCTGTTGGAGCGTTAACAGTTTTCTGCGAATATTTGTTGTCCTAGGTTGTACTCTAAGTAGGTGGCGGGGCTGTCACACCAGAACCCTCTTCCCTATACCCAAAAAGACATGTCTTTGCTTTTCAATAGGAACAACAAAACAATTGAACACGCTGCCGAATATGTGCTGAACGACGATACATTTCTCCAACAACCTGATCAATTGAAAAGCACAAGTAGCTCATTTAGGCAATAGG
This sequence comes from Tritonia tetraquetra, assembly GCA_030265355.1. Lineage (NCBI taxonomy): Eukaryota > Metazoa > Mollusca > Gastropoda > Nudibranchia > Tritoniidae > Tritonia > Tritonia tetraquetra. The sequence goes on along the minus strand of JARBEQ010024616.1, from coordinate 3,463 downwards.
TGATATGAATTATAGGAGCATTGATGCTATCCCCAGGAGTCTTTAGATTGTTTTGTGGCCATCGCACTTATATTGTCACCAGTTGTTCCCACTACATAGAATACGTCGATTTTTGTAGCAAAAATGATTTCATATAGCTGAGGGGTTTATCGCTACTGCAATAGTAAATATTATCGTGACAACCTTCCCTCCTAAAACGAAAATACCCCCTCCCACCAAAAAAAAAATCCCCTAAAAAAAAAAAACCCCACAAAATCCAATCCAAAATATAAAACCCTAACCAACCAACCAAACAAAAAAACCCCACAAAACCCAATCCAAAATAAAAAACCCTAACCAACCAACCAACCAACCAAACAAAAAACCCCAACAAAACCCAATCCAAAAAACAAACAAACAAAAACAAACACCCCTCTCCTTGAAAATATGAGATTCATTGTGCCATCCAAAGTCAGTGCACAGTGAGCGGATTACCAGAGGAGATGATCCTGGACTGTGCTCAATACCACTGGCGATACACGAAGAAGTTTCATTGCTCAACTGCTGCCTTTACTTGTCCAACGCTTTTACCTCATGAGTTGATGTACAATTTGCTGACTGGATCTTTGCCACACTTCCCCATCTGGTTGCGATAGCTGTGATAGATAATGTGGTTCGGGTAGGTTTGCTATGTTGTGACGCAAAACACACACACACAGCAGTTTAAAGCCCTCCTTTTAAACTGTGTTTTTATGTACGTAGTACTTAGCAAAATGACCAAAAAAGACCCGATCAGCAACAGCCCCAAATGGCCAGTACGTTGCCTCATAAACAGTTACAGAACGTGATGGGGTAAGCATCCAGTAGGATTTAAGAGGAAAACCCCCTGCTAAATGATGACGTATGTCAGGGAAAACCCTGTCAATTCGTCGGTAATAGGAGAACTGGGTCACTTATTAACGTAAACAAATTAGGGTTTTGGCAGAACACATGCCTATCTGGCCACGTGTTCTGGTGACAGAAATTCAATAAGGGCTATTTTCGGAACAAGGGGAGTCTGTCAAGGGGCCAGCTAACGTGTTGCCCCTCATTATTGATGGACTTTGACATGGCACAGTCAAATATCTATGTTGTTTTTCTGAGTAATTACTTTATGTTGTTTGTCAATCATTAATGATATTATGTTTTGAGTATGATGGGTACGAATAATTTTTTTTTTTTGTCTGTAAGGACGTGGATATGAATTTGTTGGTAATGCAAGCTAAAAAGGTCCGTTCTACGAACGATAACGGCACGTATGAGTTGTGAAGGAGGGGATGGGGTTGGGTGAAAGTTACTTTCAGCTTTGCCATCTTGACAACAATTAATGTTTTCATTGCGCTCCAGACCCTCTACTTGCATCGCCATGTGTAAACACTATTCAACGCGCCACACAATGAAAGATGTATAATATGTAGAGAGGGCGAGAACAAAAATGAATATAAAACACAAACGAACAATAAATTCCCTTTAGGAAAATAAAGCACACTTGTCTGTTGGAAGCATAAAACAGTATAACACGCTTTAAAAAATGATGACGTCATTTTACTATAAGCGGAAGTAATGAAAACTATACTATGAATGTCGATAAACAAAATTAGAAGAAACAAAGTATTTTCTATGAAATCAACGACACCGCCGATCCGATATTCAGTACGCAAAGAACCTTCTCCCTTTAAACTGTAAACCACATGCAAAATGTGGTAGCCATCGGCGCGTTAGGAACTGAGAACATTCGTGACAAAAATCGGGATTACTCGTTTAGCAGTATAGATAACGATTTATTAATTCCAATGATTGTATATCTACGCCTAGAGCTGTTATATTGGCGGGAATGGGCGCTTTGCTTTAGAAATGGATACATTATTTATTATCATTATTATAACATCAGCCAAAGCCCAAAACGGCATCTATAATTGGAACCTCTCCAAAATACAAAAAAAAACAAACCAACAACAAAAAATCCAAACAAAAAACCAAACAAATAGATAACAAACAAACAAGAAGACAAAGAAAAAAAAACCCATACACACAAACCAACAGCAAATCAAATATACAGGAGCAATGGAGCCCTTAAGCGTTCAACATTGTTGTGCGTCCACACTCCGTTTCTTTTGTTGTTGTTTTTTTTCTGTATGTGAAAATGCGTGAAATGCGACTTGTGCATGTTGAGTGCTGAATTGCATTGTAAAACATAATGATCTCATACCACAAATGATAAAGTAAGCAGATATGACAACGGCCAAAAAAAGATGGCACTAAAAATGTATTGTTTACCTCAAACAATATAGCGGCGTTCCTTGGGCACTCTTTAAAATAATAGCAAGATGCCATGATGCCTGCCCTGTTGTTACATTTCATGCGCACATTTTCGCACCAACCCCGCCATCTTGTTTGAATTGTAGTGCCACCGTCGTTAAGGAAAATAACCATATTCTGAGTCTCATGGCAACCACTTTTTAAAACATAACTAAAGTCCACTGCTAGTGAACGCATATTCAAAACAAATGCATCGGCCGAAGTCACAAAAATAAGTCACTATTTCCTTAACTCTTTGGATTAAAATGCTAAAACAATCTGGCATCAGGTGGTATCAAGAAACGAAAGAAGACGGGCGGGTAAGGAGCGTGTTATTAGCCCGGATAAGGAGTGGACACGCATTCAAACGGGCGCGCGTAAGGGCTCCATGAGAATTATGGTTGACATGTAAAATCTAAATTTTAGAAAAAAAGTACACACATGAAATTGACGTAATAATTGGTTATAGAGACAGAACAAGTTACAATCACGTTTTTATAGCCTCAGATACTACTACCGACGATCATCTACAATAAGATATTCAACTCAATGACTTTTACCGATGACGAATGAGAGTGATGATCCTTTATTATCGTGTGTTCCCATAATTCTCTTATTGTTTTGGTGCCCTATTATTTTTTGGTGCGTTTAATACTCGATACAAAATTATTGTATGGTCGCAATGCAATTCTTTTATCAAAATTATGTGAACTAAAAAATATATCGCACCAAAATCATAAAATGCGTTCTATCCGGTGGACGCTATGGCACAACTAGCACACAAGGTGCAAGGGAATCTACTCTTAAATTTTCCTCACTCAGTATAGTGAAATACGCCGAGTCGAACATCTTATTGTAGAAAGATCTTTGCTACAACTAACTATCTACAACTTTTTCTTTCGGTTCCGATTGAGATTAAACTCTTAGGGAGTATGCAGCGATCTCCACAATTTCTCTGAAGTATCTCGTTGACAAAAGAGCAATTCATGTGATTGTCCCCAGTGGACGTACCTAGAGAAGTGGTCAAATGCTCGTTGGTAGCCTGTGCATTGACAGTATTCAACTGTGAAACTTTGAGGAAGATAGAGAGAAAGAGAGAGAGAGAGAGAGAGAGAGAGAGAGAGAGAGAGAGAGAGAGAGAGAGAGA
>JARBEQ010024505.1:0-15752 GCA_030265355.1 Tritonia tetraquetra | reverse complement strand
CTGCCTGTGGAAAAGAGGATTGTTTTTAAGATTGCTTGCTTTGCTTTTAAATGTATTCATGACTATGCACCTGTTTAATCGAAATCATTAGTTGAAGTCTATAAACCTAGTTTTTCACTACGACCTTCTGATTCCTTACTCTTAAAACAATCAATCTCTAAATCGAAGCTTTCTGACCGTGCATTTGCATACTCAGCTCCTGTTGTTTGGAATTCTCTCTCAGCAAAAACTAGAAACGGTAGAACTTTCCCTTCTTTTAGAAAATCCTTAAAAACTGAACTCTTTCTTTCTACAACAATGCAAACAATGACATACTAGAGAAATATATTACAGTTGACTACATTTGAATTGATGTCATTGAGGGAGTGGAAAAAAATCAACTCATTTGAAGTTCAACACAACAGTTGGACTTCACAAGGATCAATGACCGTTGACATTAATGCATGTGTGTGTTCCGGATGGTTTTGTCTATAATTGTGAACTACAATTTATGTGGTTGTTTATGGTTTAAAACTGTTATTTTGATTGTCTCAAAATCTTATAGCAAACTGTGACTTTGATCATGGCATGTGCACTTGGAATAACATCTTTTTTGGAGATGACTTTGACTGTCAGCTCACAGCAAAAACAACCGGTCCTATCACTGACCATACAACGGGCAAGGTTACAGGTAAGGACAGTTATTTGTTGATAGATGAAGAAAAAAAAAAGACACCCCCGATTTTAAAAACCTTTATGGAATATGATTAAACATTTATTTTTTGAAGCCATTAAAAAAGTAAAAAAGTAAATATGGTTTATATTTTAACGGCGAACTTGAAGGTTTCTCATGACTCTTCAGGGCAGAGTCACGACTGAAATCTTTTTCGTGAAAATAGTATAAAATAATATGTCTTGCATGCAATTTTGCAATGCAGTAAACATTGTGTTCGAGGCTTATTAATCTTGTTTGCTTGTTTTTTTCAGGTCAGTACATCTATATCAGTGCCACTAGTCAGCCACAAGGAAAAACAGCTCAGCTCGTTAGCCAAGATATCACTCCATCCGCACCATCTTGTCTAACCTTCTGGTTTGCCAGCAGTGGAAATGCTGTGGGTAGCCTGAATGTTTGGGGCAAGCAGTCCATTGATGGAAGCTTGGTACCCATCTGGTCTGTGAATAAGGTTCAAGGCAGTGGTTGGGTCAAAGCAAGAGCGGCAATTCCAGCACAAACAAAGAATTATCAGGTTTGTGTTAATGTTAATTAATTGCAAATGCAGACCTGCCAAATCCTGTTTTTTAAGGGAATGTCCTGTTTTTTTAAAGTCATTTCCAAACTTGTCAAATGACCTGTTTCCATAATTTGTAATTGAATAATTCTACTTTTTCACTATATTTTTTTCCTTTTTCTCTCTATTAATGTTCTGTATTTCAGTTGGCATGTCCTGTTTTTACTTTGTTTAGGGTTGACTGCCTGCAAATACTGGTGTTACCAATGATTAAGTAAGTGAGCAGAGAGGATAAATATGGCAATATTGTCGAAGTCAAAGCCAAATAGAAAAAGGAAAGAGATATGCTTCTGTGGGATATGAATCCACTCCTCCCAGCAACAAGTTCCACTAGTGATAAAAATATTTCTTAATTTGTAATTTTTCTCTCTTTTAAAACACATAGAAAGGTCATATCAAATGCAGTTCAAAAGAACTTTAAAGATTCTACAAGATCTCCAGGGCCTTGAAAACTTTAAAATGTCTGGAGAAAAAAAATCCTTCTCAAGCAGGATTTCAATCCTAGACCTCTGCATCTAGAGGCAACCACTCAACCACGGATGCCCCTCAATAATAGAAGTATCATGATTTTGAAATCGATAGTCCTATTTTGTTTCTTTATACTTTATTTGGGCTGATAAATTGTCCTGGTTTCGCTGTGTTTACCCAATTGTCTTTTTAAGGTTTTTTTTGCAATTATTTTTTCTTGGTTTTCTTGATTCAAATCCTGTGGTTTTGTTCATTAGTGTCCTGTTTGTATATCAACTTTGGTTGTATAATACACAGGGTGAGCACAACAACCCTCCTCGAGTTCAAGAAGTTATGCTATCAAAAGTTATTTTAAATTCTTACACATTATTGGCTACAGTTGGATGGTATCATTAAGTTTTATGTGGTACTGGTTAATATCACATACAATCAGTGTGAGCCTGCCTGTTACTTGGAAAACATTGATGAGGTAAACAGCTCAGTCCATACTCTCTGCTGCAAATTTAAGTGTAATCGAGTGTACAGGTGCATCCTCTTCAAATGAAATTGTTGTACCAATTCAGAAGGAAGATGTTAAGAAAAAGTAGGTGAATCTTCGAAAGCATGCTGGACGGTTACAACACTTTGTTTTTTGACAAATTCCAACAAATATCAGCTGCGTTGTTGTGGGATGAGCACCATTTTTAATTACACTGTCTTCGAACGGTGAGCACCCCAAATGATATAGTATAGCATAAGTAACAATGGCCCCAAAATGTATGGCACCAAAAAGATGTGTAATCACCAGTTGCTGAATAGAGATCAGACAAAAAATATTACAAGCGGTGAAATAGAAAAATTTGGCCAAATCTATATGGGTCATTCCACGAGTCGCCGTATGAAAACTGGTCCAGAATGTGACAATGATTAGATGATATTCTTCTTCAATTTAAGAATAGCAATATTTTCATATCTAATCGCACTATGCTATTCCAGTTAAGTTAGTTCGTAATCATAATTCTATATTTTAATAAGTAAACACAGTTGCTATTTTGCACTTACTTGCACTTTCACACAGAAGATCTGTTTTTTCTTGGCGTTCTGTAAATTACACGGCAATGCCTGGTATGTTTCATTTGTCATTTAAGGTCTCATAAGATTTGAGTTAAATGTTTCATTATAGTTTTTTTCTATTTGTATTTGTTTGTACTGACACTGATGACTGATATCATTATATATGTTTTTGGAAACATTTGGTGTTCCATAACATACACAATGAGTAAAATCTTTTGTTTATCCTGAAACTTATTTTTAAAACTTTGCAGATAACTGTAATGATACTGATCAACATGTAGATATCTTTACTTTCACATTTTTCTCCATAACGTACACAGTTTCCTGTTTCATACCCACTGTATATCATGAAGGAATGAGAATCAAGTCTTTTTCTTTGCATTGATATATCACCCTATAGAGCAATATATCTAAATCTTGAGTTATTCTAGTGACTTTGAAAATGAGGTGGTATGTCACAAAAGCTGAATGCCAATTGAAATTTTGAACCATATTTATTATGCTGTTCATCAAAAATTAAGAAGCAAATGGTTAAATTTTTGTAAAATTGAAATTGACACACTTAAACGGTTAGTGTCAAACGCCAACAATATTGTTACCAGAAGAACAATCCATTTTTAAGTTTCAGATTGGTCAGTGATCAAGAAGAAGAGATTGGTCAGTCCATGCTGCTGATGGGTCTCCCTCCTTTCTTGGACTCTGACGGATATTATTGTCTTGCTGTTTTTGTTCCTTTTGTTTCTAAATATAATTTTATACCTTTCTATTTGACTTTTTGTAGGTGATATTTGAATTTACAAGAGGTTCTGGTCAGAATGGATATATGGCTCTGGATGACATTGTCTTTGATGCGTCCAATCCGTGTTTATGTAAGTAGATTTTTTCATAGATATCAACCGCTATACAATGACTCATTTTACCTATTAGCCATTGACCGCAAACAAGGGTTACTTCAACAGGCTTTCTTGCTATAGTGTTTTTATCTTTGTCTTACTATTCATCTATTTCTTTTTCTTTATCTCTTACTCATTTTCTTTTTGTCTGTCAGTCCATTTCTCTCTGTGTCTGTCTGTCTGTCTGTCACATATCGTTGTTGTGTGTTCTTGATAGAGAATTTTTTTTTTTTCATTGCTGTTTTTTAAGGCAAGTAGGTGGTTGACAGAGCTTAAAATGTAACAGCCAGTAGTGTTTGGTTTTGCAGTGTACTGTATTAATGGTTCATCAAAACACCAAAATGTATAACAGGAGTTGATGAAAAAACATCTATTGATAAAGTCGGGCATGAAGATCTCTTAAACATTTTGAAAAAACTTGATGCATCATTCTGCAATAATGTCCTGTTTCTATACAGGCTGTGGTGGCAGGCTTGAATTTATAAAGACACAGAAAATAACATCTACAATATATAACATCACATTAAAGATTTTACAGAGAATGTTTATAGCTTTGAGACTGACATAGAGGATAATTTTTAAAAATAAATAATGATAATAATACTTTTTATTCATCCAAATTTAGGAAATTCATTACAGATGTGCCTTTTAAGATTCGAGGTATATGCAGAATGGCATATGAAACTAAATTATATTGTCATTATTTAAAGTTATATTGTGTGTTTGAACGAACTTCATTAATGCTGCATTAATACCAGTGTTGGGGCCTGCTGTACAAAACATTTACAATTCTGATTACAGACGTCGCGACCACCAGGTGTGACCAAACATAGTGCTGGAAGTGCTATGAGTCACCAACTGTTACCTGCACCATGAGCAATACATATATATATATATATATATATTGTTGACTGTCGTGGTTGATAATGTCCATTTTTGTTTGTACACCCTCGTGTGGGATCTCAGGCCAAAGAGTGACACACACAGACGGCCACACACTGCGCACTTGATGGATCTCTCTATAGTGCCAGCCCCTGCCTTTGCTGCTGCGCGCTTGTCTACTTGGCTGCATTGTCAATCCGTTTATAAAACACTAATGCTGCAATAATGATACCAGGGTTGGAGCCAGCTGTACAAGACATTTACTATTCTAATTACAGCCGTCGCAACCACCATGTGCGACCGAACATAGTGCTGGAAATACTATGGGTCACCAACCTTTAACTGCACCATGAGCAATACACTAAACAGTATTGCTCATAAAAAGACCAATAAATGAATTACTGTTGCCTTTGTGATTATCCACGGGCCGTAGTAACAACTGGGAGAATTTCCCCCTCTAGGTGTTAGAATTATCATGGTGTACATTTGTTTCTGTTTCCATAACAGTGACCCCCTCGGCAGCTAAGCCTACTGTTAGACCCACCACGCCATTACCAAGCACACCAACATCCACCAGCATGTCAATGAGCCCTAGTAAGCAAACTTACAAAATTAGTCATTTAGTTTATACGTTTTTCTTCTTCTTCAGGATGTATTCCCCTCTTGTGGGAATGCCGGTGCAGATCTCTGCCCTTCATACTCTTCTGCCCTAGGTGTCTCTTCAGTTCTGTCACCCTTATGTCTTCTCTTAAACAGTCTTTCAATCTTCTTCTAGATCTTTCCCTCCCTTTCTTTCCCACCGTTGGCATATTTCTCACTCTTTTTCCAATGTTAAGAGACTAAATAAACTATGGCAGACTTTTAAGATTTACCGTCATTCTGTTTTTTGATCCTCCAGCCTCAAATATGAAATTTCGCAGAAAAGTGAAATCATCGACCAAATGTGTGAAGGTCCACAAAAACCGCGGAATTGACGCAAATTACGTAATTGAGATGAAGGCTATTTTAATCAATTTTGTGGTCAGAGGTCGATTTTGAGTTTTTTGTTGCATTATGTTCTACAATCATTAATCTATCGACCCTGAAATTATTAAGCTTGGAAAATAACAATAAATAAACCATTTTGACGATATTTGATACCTATATACAGGATTTGTCATATCGATTTTCTGCCGATTTTACATTTTTTGGGGGCTGAAAATACAGATTGTTCACTTTCAAATTGTGGCAAGTCTGGTATAGTAATCTGTAACACTTGATGCATCCATAAAAAATTTGAGAATTGTTTGATCCACGACGGAATATAGCTTAAAATTAAATGCCATTTGATTATTTTTGATTCTTGACTTTTCCTAGGTCATAGGTTTAAGTCTCAGGATGTGTCATTTTGTTCTTGGTCAAGAAACTTCATTTACTGAGAGTTAAAAAGTGGTCTGCAAAAAGGCCACATGATCCTAAATGCGTCTAAAGATATACTTTTAAAAAACAACATACGCTCCCTTTCTTTACGTCATCAGCTACTTTGGTCTTCTCCCCTTTCGTCTTTTGTCAAAAATGCTGAACTGCTTCTTATCCTCACCCACAACTCATGCTAGAATATTTTTTTAAAGATTGATCACGAAAAGACAATGAATTTATTACTTTCATAGGTGTGGCTTGTGACTTTGAGAGGGATGTGTGTGGATGGACACAGACAGAAAGGAACTGGCAAAGAATTAAAGGAGGGAGGGATCCAAAATATACAGCACCTGCTGCCGTCCATTCTGGAAGTAAGGGGCTTTGTTGGTTTTAAACAGAGCTGAAAGACTAAATTTTACGTTTTTCATTTTTTGTTTCACTGTTGCTTTGTTTGATTTACCACATTGATACCTCTAAACAGTATTGGCGCCAGGCATATAGTCAAACCTGACACAGAGCGGTGGAATATGGAGCTGAAAATATGCTAGATCAAAGCATTTAAGTCAACCAGGTTATCAGTCCAGAACTCTTTATTGGTACCATGATAGTAATGTTGATGATAATAACATAATAATAATAATGACAATTATGATAAATATGATAAAAAATAATGATATAGCTCTATTGTCTAATCATGAAATTTGTTTTCATTTATGACAATTTGATTGCAACACACATCAAAGCATATACATCAGCAATTTTCAATTTTCTATTCCAGGTGGATATTATCTGTATATAAAAGATGGTGGTGGTCCCATAAAGAAGGAGGATGGAGCTAATATAATGACTCCCACAATCAAGATATCTTCTGGCCAGAGCAAATGCTTTAGTATGTGGTATTATATGTATGGTGGGGATGTCGGCTCACTTGGAGTATTCCAGTCTGTTAATTTGGTGTCATCGACTTTGTTATGGAAAGAGACAAAGAGTCAAGGGAGAAAGTGGAACCAGATGTTTCTGAAGCTCACTAACTCTAAGCAACCATTCAGTGTGAGTAATTTCACTTTATGTCTCATTTTAGTTTATTAACTGCCTGAGAAGCATTCATTCATTCCATGCCGTGCTTCTAAGCATTGGCTATCATGGCTCCCCACTCATCACAGCCTCTCTGATGGTCCATTGTTTTTCTTCTCTCCAATCCATTTTGAGAAGCATAAGGCAGCACTAAAACCTCTCTATTGTACCCTGTCCTGACCAAGCCATCTCAACTCATTCTAAATTCTCTGCTCTTATCCTTTCATCGTCATTTGTTCTCCCCCAAAGCTCCCAAAGACCTGTTTCTCAAATATTTTCTAGACTTATTCATCTGCAGAATGTGACCTATCTAACCATCTCCAGCGTCTCTTGGTGAATAGGGCAACAAATTCTCGGATCAGTAATTGGTGCCAAAAATGAGACTCTAATCTTCTTAAGAGAAATGATATCTTATTCTTCGTCTTCATCGTTGTTCCCTCTGATGAAATTCATGGTTGTAGCTGGATGTCAGCAAAGAAGGCGGTGGTCCTCCACAGTTCCTCTGCCTCTCCAAGAGAAAGGATATGAACGGACATACTTTTCAAAAAAATAATTCAACAAACAATGTGATTTAGAAAAAGAATTATTGATTTAAATTTTTTGTCTGTATGTTTTGTGGACACTTTTGCTATCTTTACCAGCCATATTGTTTAATTACTGTTTTTGTAGTTTTCGTTCAGCACCATGCTCAATCTTGATTTGTATACACAAGATCAACATCAAAGTTTTCACGTTCTAAAGATGTTAGTTTTACGCTCTTTTCTACACAGGGAGGTTACACTAAAAGCATTGCTTAATCTAAATCTTTGGGGGTGTCCCTAGCTCACTGGTCAAGCCACTAGACTTTGGACGCGGAGAACCGGGGTTCAAGTCCCGCCTGATGCATTAAACTTCAAACTTTAGAACTTTTTTTTTAAAGCTAAATCTTCAGGACAGAGCCTTGAAAACTGGAAGGTCCAGAGAAAAAAAAACTTTTGCATAAGGGGGATTTGAAATACTGGACCTCCGCATCCGGAGAAAAGAAACTTAATCACTCGGCAACGGATGACCCTATAGAAACTTCATATTTTCACACAGGGGTTCTTATTCACATGCTTTCTGGAATTCTTTGAATCATGGATTTGCGACAAGTAGGCAATCAGCCCATTTTGTTGAAATGTTTGTATTTTTGGTACAGATTTCATTGACCTTATGTGACAAAATCTGCTCAGTTCTCTTACAGCTAAGGGGTTTACCTTAAAGGCAACAGTAATACTGTTTGTTTGTTTGTTTGATTGAACTCCACGTTCAGCCCTAAATTGCACACAAGATAACCGGCATAAATCTAGGCACTCCGACCACCAAGCATGGCTGAACCCAGGGTTGGAAATTGTTTGGATTAAAGAATCTCAGACAAGCAGGTGATCAGCCCACTGTGTCCTAAACTCTATATTTACACCATGAGCAATACACTGAGCAGTATAAATCATAAGCAAGGTCAATAAACAAATTAATGTAGCCCTTGCGGTTACATCCTCTGCCTTGTAAGAACTGGGAAAATTTGTCACTTTGGGCGGACATTAAATGTTGTTATGGCCAAAACTTGGGCAACCTAAAGATGTGACGCTCGTTGTGCCATTCAAGGTTTAGTCACCATGGGCTGATCCCCTGCTTGCCTTATTTACCTGATCCAATTTTTCCCCAGCTCTGTGTTGATGGAGCTTGGTGCAACATTGCTAAGCGGTAACATGTGCTATGGATAACAAAACAAAATAAATAAAATTGGGCTGGTAACTTTACTTCTAGAAATATAAACCAATTTTCATCTGAGAGTTGGGAAAGTAGGTCATGATGAGGAGTAACTTATCCAGAAAGCTTTTGTCCGTTTCACAATACCAAAATTGGGTTGAGCTCTGGTCCGATTAACGTAGAGGGTCTTAAGAACATTATTTGATGCATTCATTGTGTTACCTGAATTTACCCTTTTTTTTTCTTCTCCTTTTTTGTTGAACAGCTTTCTATTTCAGGCATCTTTGATAGTGTTTCTAATCTTCACAATGGATATATAGCAATAGACGATATCAGTTTAACGGATGGTGACTGCCAAGGTAGTGATCGTGTTTGCCTTACTTTACAGTGATAATGCAGATAATTTCTTCTGCTCCTCCTACTGCTCCTCTTCCTCCACCTCCCTTCTATTTTACTTTTTCTTCTTCTTAATCGTCTTCTCCTCCACCTGCCTTCTTTTTTCTTCTTCTCCTGACTTCCGTAACCTGTTTTTTTTTAAGTTGAAGGAGTCCTTATAATGTTCATATCCATAAGGTTTTTTTTGTGCTCCCTAGTAGGCTAGGGACCCTTCTCATTCCCTGGGAAGTATACAGTGTGAGTTGCCTTTTGGGCACTTCAGCACTAACATTCTGACAAGATTGTTTGCTGCCCTCAGCCAGCACTCAATTACGCCTTAGTGTTTTAAGCAGAGTAAAGTGTCTATGAAGACATGATGGTCACCCATCCAAGTACTAACCAGGACCATCAGTGCTTCACTTCACTGAACGGTTCAACATGCTATACGTTTTGCAATGGGCATATAAGTTGTATCTATTGAAATGCTTTGTTGAGCAAAAATTAGATATATTTCTTAGCTTTTGAAATAATATGTTGTGTTGTTTATTTAATGGTACATCATTTTATCTTTCCTTTTTATATTTTACAGATTCAACTGGATTGACCCAACTTAGTTGCGACTTTGAGACTACGTGTCAATATACAAATGATCCAGGTTTAAAAACCCAGTGGAAGAGGGGATATTTTAGGCTATCACCTACAACAGACCACACGCTGAGAAGTAAATACCTAGTGATTTGATAGAGAGTTGAGAGAGGGAAATAGAGTTTCTATAATACATAGAGTTGTCTGTACAAACATGATATATATTTCTTCCAATGAAAATGGACTTGTTAGTATCTCAAAGGTCACCATAGAGGGTAGTATAGTGTTACTGATATGATTTTGTATTTTCTATTGAAAAACCAAGCTCCTTTTGTTTCATAATCCTTGATACTGCACACTATGACAGAAAAAAAATGACAGTAGAGGGCCTGAAGAATTACACCAAAGCAGCCTTCAAAGCAGGCACACATTGTGGTGTCTATATTTCATGCTGATTCCCAAACTCCTTATGCCATTAGCACTAGCACAGTGAAAGGATTGAGGCCAAGATAAACAAGTTTTCCTGCTTGTCCTAGCCATTAAGCATAAATGTACTCCCCTCACCCTTCTAATACCAGCGTGCCACGAGGTAAATTTACGCACCACACAGATAGCAGGGTAGTCAATTCGACAGGAGTAAATTTACTCACCAGAACTTTATAGGAAACGGGCAGGAAGTGAAAAATCCATGTTTACGCAGTTTACAGTCAAGTCATAGAATGTGGAAGTAGGGGTTGCAGTCATCAAGAAAAGATAACTCTTGATCCAAACGCATGAAAACAAAAGCAAAACTTGGATTTAACTCCCAAAATGAAAATCTTTTACAACTGTATTACTAATGCTGCCAATGTTGCAGTTTTAGTATGAGACAAACATTTGGAAAGTAATCTTTTTTCTTCTTCATCTTCTCCTCCACAATTATAGTACTTCAGTATAGCGAAGATATTACCTTGATGTCGCTGTAAAAATATCCAGTGAGTTAAAGGTTAAGAATCTTTTGTTATCTCTTGCTTATTATTTCAGGTATTACGGGTCATTACATGTATCTTGAGACCCGAAATAGAAAGGAAGGCGACAATGCATTGTTTACATCCGGGACCCTGAGTAGTAAAGGCTCACACTGTCTTACATTCTGGTACTACATGTATGGGAAGGACCCTGGAAAGTTGTCTGTCTACTTGAAGGGCTCTGAGTGGATTGGTGTTCCTTTTTGGTCGCAGTCAGTCACTCTGGGAAAGCAATGGAGGAATGCCCAGATCCCACTATCGTTTTTAGGCTCAAAAACACAGGTAATTAAAATTTAGATCGTTAGAAAACAAGCTGCAATGATTATCCTCATTTATGTTTTTGATTTCATCTTATTTATACTATGAGCCAGCCCTATCTTTAGTCACGTATGTCCTTAAGAGTCTTCTTTAGTCTCATCGTGCCTGTGCTTAACCTGGTTTCTGTAGCTTGAAGCAGACAACACATTGTTCTGATCATCCGGCGTTGTGCCCTTGGGTAAGGCAATTTACTGTGTTTACCTCACTCGACTTGTAAATGAGTCCCCGGCTGAGGGCAGCAAGCAATCTTGTCAGAATGCTTGTGCTGAAGAACCTAACAGGCAGTTCGCCCATGGAGCTGATAAGGATATAGGATTGTAATGGCTTGCGAGGGGTAAACTATAAATTGTAACGCGCATACAGCATGATGAACTTTGTGGATATGCGTTATATCAATAAAATGAGGGCTGCTGGAAGTTGTAGACTAAAAGGTAAAAAGGTAAGGAAAATGTATAACTTCCAAATGGACAAAACAAAATGACACAGAACGTTTCAGGTATAACGCTTCCTCAACAAATATGCCAAAACGCATGTAGCAAAGGGGATTGCGTAGAAAAACACCAAGAAAACCTAAATGCAATCCCCCCTTTGCTACATGTTTTTTGTCGTATTTGTTTCTTAGATGAGGAAGGGTTGTGTCATTTTGTCTTGTCCATTTGGAAGTTATACATTTTCCTTACCTTTTTACTGTACGGATATGCGTTATACGAATGCCATGCTTACATTTTACTTTTACTTCCTGTTGTAGTACACATGCTGTCTTTAAAATGCTCACTTTATAGGGTATGGATAGTGAAAAAAGTAATTAACAATAGCTCATTATTTTGAATGGGAAGTTATGTGTACTCTTCTCATTCGCATTGTGCCATTCTGTTAAAAAATCTTATATTATTATCATTGCAATCATTTTTGCAATTGTTTGTTCTCTCACAACCCTATTGTCTCTTTTCAGCTTGTTTTTAAAGCTGTTGTGGGGAAGAACCCCCAGTTTAGTGGTATTGCTATTGATGATATTGCAGTCAGGAAGAATCCATGCAGCAAAGCCCGTGAGTCATTTAAATATATATATTACAACTTTAAATCTTTTGGTTACAATGCAGTGCCTGTTCAAATCTTGTTGGTTTAAACAAGCCATATTAATACTTTATTGGAGTCCTCTGTGACTGGGAGGTCCGCGGTTCGAATCCTGGCCAGGTCATATAATTGAAATGGCATTTTCTTTGCTGTGCAGATTTAAGTACTATTGGAGATGGACTATAAGCGGGTCCCGCTCCTGAAATGGTCCTGAAGTGACGAAAGGGATGTAAAATGGATAATTTAAAACTTTTTGATACTTTGTTACAGTGTTGGCAACAACCCCTCATTCCACCTTGAATGTGGCAGAAGATGCCCCTCAGGCATCCAGACCATCTTGCATGGCCAAAAACAGCTGGAAATGCTATAAATCTATGACTTTCAGACATGCAGGCAGTCAACCTACTGAGTAATCAACCGGGTTTGAGTAGATTCATTTTTGAAAAAAAATTTACTCAGATTAAAAGCTGGAAAAGAAAGCTGTATTAGCCATCTTGAAACTGACAGATTGCCTGTTCACACAATGGAAAATGGCTTATTCGTGGCCTGATGAGCTTTAAGATGGGCGAAATGAAAATTGACTGGCAAACAAACAGGTATAAGATGACTATGTTTAGCCAGCAATTAGAATTTTGGACAGTTTGGTGAAAAAACTATTTCTTGATGGAATCATTGGTTAGTACAATATTTCAATGTCTTTTTTTTCATCTAGCTTTGTGTGACTTTGATGAAGGCAGTCTGTGTGGATGGAACAATTGGCACCTTAATCCCATGACCTGGGTTAATCATGATGGTCAAACCAGAAATGACAGCATTGGACCCGCCACAGACCACACCAAACATAAGACTTCTGGTAAATTGTTCATTGTCAAGCTTGAGTTGTTATTACATTCTTTATATTTGTAGGCAACTTTTTCTGATAAAGAGTGGCACTGAGTTATTAGAGAGTGTGACTTTATATCTATGGCCAGGTGGAGTTGCCATCCGCACCATGGGTTTGATCTCTTTCTTTCTTTCTTTCTTATCCAATTCCCTTTTACCATTACAGTGTAGGGCCAGCACTACAGGGCTGGATTTCTCTGGATCAAGATATTAAGCCAAGCAGGTGATCAATCATCTCCATTGTCAAAAAAAGCACTTTTCTTCTCAGTGGCTATTTTCTGGCACTATCACTTTTTCTTTTCTTCTTGATAAGAAGTGAAGGCAATTGGCAGTAGTAAATGGTCAAGATCCAAGTAGATAATATCAAAATTAGTTTTTATCCTTTTTTTATATACTGACAACTGATCACCTGATTACAATTTTTTGTATATCCTTGAGAAAGGTCTTCAGAGCCATGTTTTAGTGTTATAATGTGAGGCCAAGGGTCTCTGCAATGCAGGTAAGGATCTTGAAGATGTAACAAGTTTGTGTGGCAGCCATAGTTCATAACTGACTATACTGCAAATCGAAATTTGTCCTAAGTCCACTTTACGCATGTGGTTAAATGGAGGAGAACACAAAATATGATCTACAGATCTGCAGGTCATTCCGAGCCATGTGGGCTATCACCTGGCCCAAGGACGAGTTCCTCTGTCTCATGTTGTATGGGGCAGGGTCTTGGAGAGCCTATGCAAGCCAATAGCATTTTTCGAGAAGACAGGACTTCAGATGCAGTCATCTTTATTATTTTGAATGTGAAGAAGACTTTTATTAAATCAACCAAATACTGCTTAGTAGAGCATGGGTATCTTACTGAACCCAAATGAAATAGATTGAGTTGTAATACTGTCTGAAAGCACTGAGACCCAGTCTATTAGACATTGCCATTTTCATGTTTTTGGTGTGGGACTTGATTTATCTCAAGGACAAATTCTCAACTCTGCTCATCTCATTGCCCCAGCAGAGAATGGGATTGGAATGCATCCCTAGTACTGTGGTTAAGTCACTTGCAGAGATTTCATGGCTCTGCCTTGGAGATTCTCGTGGGATCTTATCAAGTTCTGTTGAACTGCCTTTCATATAACATTTCTGTGTTGAAAAGGGTGTAAAACTTCAAACTTTAGAAGAAAGGGATCAACTTAGGGAGGATTGAATCAATGCTGAACAGCAGCAGCTATTGTGCCTCACTAGTGCCTCAACACAGATTGGCAAATACTAATCATCCAACTAAGCTATGAATCATTGTCTCTGCAAAGGTGATATTGTTGTGGGCTTGTATGAATTCAATATCCCACTGATTAGTATTTCTCTCTTTTTTTATATTTTGGCTTTCTTTACGAATATTTTATTGTCGTCATCACCAGTGCCAGCCCCTCACTAATTTCTTAAACATTGTTCATAGGTGGTTACATGTACATTGAGACTCAGGGGATGTCGATGAATGGAAAAAAGACTTACTTGATCAGTGAAACATTGCCTTCAACAGGGGGAACAACTTATTGTTTCAGGTGAGTAGAAAGGGATTAGTTTCATGCCCTTTTCAACATGGTAATGCAATCTTCAGTGGTGTCAGAGTTCGGCGGTAAGCAAAAATCAGCGTTCAGTTCCACGGTTGTCAAGGAAGAACATAAGTTTCTGTCCATGTTAAGCAAAAAAATCTGTGGCTAGCTCATAAGATTTCGGCCCATGACAAGCATAAAAAAGTCTGAGGTATATCTGCTGCGTTACACGGAATATAATGCCTATCATACAAATTTTTGTAGAAAAGTAACATCGCCCGTGTCAAATTCAATAAATTTCCGCTGTAGGCAAAAATGGCCAGCAGAAATATTCCCACAGTAGCCTTTCCTTTTTTCTTCTCTATGGCTATTTTTCTGGCACAATAAAATTTTCCTCCTTTACTTGATATCATAATTTATCATTACCAGTTTACTACTTTAATTTTAATTAATCTTTAAATATTATCCCCACAGTGATATAAATATTACCATATTTAATAAAAATGAATTGTAGTGGACTTATTCTTTCTGTCTAATCTGACTCCCTTTTCTTACACATCCAAGACGCCGGTAGCCAAACGGATATCAGGCTGAACCGGTCAGTGGAGTCAAGTAATATTGGTTGTGGTTAGTACTTGCATGGGTGACCACTGGGGAGCACAATTTTCTGATTGTCCAGCGTTTGTGCCCTTGGGTAAGCTACTTTACTCTGATTACCTCACTCGATTCAGGTGTAAATGAGTACTAAAGTGCATCATGATGAACTTTGTGGTTATGCGCTATATAAATGCTATGCTTTATCTATCTATGTCCAGGTTTTGGTACAGCATGAAGAGAGCCAGCAGTGGTCAGCTCTCAGTTAGCCTAGCCACCAGCAGTAGTTTCCCTGGCACCACATTATGGCAAAGCAGTAAACACAGACTTAGTGATTGGAATTTTGCTACTGTGCCTGTCAAGTCATCTGGATACTTTACAGTATTTCATTTTTCTTCTTATTTAATTAATTTTTTCTTTTATTTAATATTGAAAACTCTTCACTCTTTCTTTCATATCCAGTTCCCTGTTAACATTACAGTGTAGGGCCTGCTCTATGAGGCTGGGTTTCTCTGGATCAAGATATTAATCCAAGCAAGTGATCAACCCACTGTGACCTTTGTGGTAGGAATCAATTTTGCCCGGACAGCGGCCTTGCGGCCTACTCTTATCGAT
>JARBEQ010024394.1:0-15757 GCA_030265355.1 Tritonia tetraquetra | reverse complement strand
TTTGTATATATTATATATATTATGTATATTTTTATGCAAATAAATTAATTTGAATTGAATTGAATTGAATTGAATTGGTGTATCAAGAAAAAGAACCTGATTTTAATTTCATACGTTTAGAATCTGTCGATGATATTCAAAACCTATAGTCTAAATGAGTAATTAGTCATTGTCACATAATCCGCAGTGGATAAGTAACTGATCTAGAGGATGATAAAAATTGGAAATTGAATTCAGGGCATAAAAGAAAAACTCTTCACCAAACCCTGGGAACAAAGTCTTGAAATATGATGGTTTGTTTGTTTGATCGAGCCCCATTAATACCACAGAGCAGTGTTCAGCCACGAAAGGCACACAAGATACCAGCCATATATGCAGGCACCCCGACCACCAAACACAACTGAACACAAGAGCTGGAAACTCTATGGATCCGAGAGTTTTAGACCAGCAGGTGATCAGCCCACTGTGTGAAATACAATGGCATGATTCAAATTACAGTCAAGACATCCCTTTCAGTATTTTGGCCTGTCAAAAAACTCTCTCTAACACCATAGCTGCCAGTCGGGAATTTCAAAAAAGGCTATTTAGCCAAAGTCTGGCAGCTAGGTAACACTCACATTGGGAACTAAAACGCTACAATATATTATCACAGACCATCAATTCAAATCAAAATAATGAATGACCAATAATTATCTGTTTCCAGTAAAGTAACACATAACATTATTTTTGAACGCAGATCATTTATAGCGCATATTGATGGAAGTTCATCATTATCTATGCGCTTTATAATGTACCATTTACCCCTGACAGGGCGTTATACTCCTGTATACTTTTCAACTCCATTGGGAATATACAGTGTCTTCTGACAAGATCGTTCACTGCCCTCGGCTGGACTCATCTATACCGGAGTCAAGCGCCAGTACCGCTGTACAATAAATGCCATCTTACCTACAATGCACCAGGAGAGGAATTTCCCGCTTCTGTCTGTCCTGCCTCATCATAGCTATTAAATCCCGAATGTGGGCGGGGTCATCTGGGATACCGTGGTCTGGCCATCCAGAGTAATGATACTGGGTTACGGTCCTTTCATTTCCATCACAGGTCACTCGGAACTTACGTTTGCTGAAATCAGAGCTCATATTCTCTTCCGTTTCCTTGAAAGACAATAGAAAAAGAATAATCTTTGTTCAAACGGACATGTCTGATATAAACAGGCAAAAGGGATGGATTATCAGCGTACGAAGTCTAAGCTCTTGGAGAAATACAGGATGTAGAAGAACAATGGAATATAATATGACAACATCAATCATAGACAGCTGGCACCAACGCTGCAATTTCATTGGATAAAAAAGACGACAGAAATAGCAATAAGATATATATGCCTTTAATCTAGCTTTGATAAATCTATCTAAAACAAAAAAAAAAACAACTAATAGCTTTTCAGTCTTTGTTTATGCTCTCCCACCAAACACTAGCGATACCATTCTCTCTATCTTGGCTGTTTGTTTTGTCTGTTTTTTTTTGAAGTTTTAGGGCTCTATCAACACAAGGTAGGTCATTTCAGTGCCCACCACACGGCTCCAAACAAATCAAAGGTAACTAGATGCCACCCATAGACCACTATGAAAGACGTGCAGTCCAAGTCAGAGACCACAGGGTAATAAATAAATTGGTAACACAGAGAGGTAAAAGCAACAACACTAGCAATAATACACAACTTACAGTGAACACAGTGACGTCTCCAAAATCGTCCGAAGACCCTACGTCATTCCAGTACTGTTTGCATTTGATCTGGGGGTAAGATCGAGTTAACATAAAATTAGAGATTCAGAGAGAAGCGTTTCCATTCATTATACTATTAAGCCAATTATTTTGAAAAGAATAAATGACAGATGAATTCACTGTGCACATTTCTTAGCAGGGATTTGCATACGGCATCTTGTGATCTGTTCAGGATGTAACCCGTGGCAACTCATTAGAAGTCATATCAAAGGAGGGACCTGCGATTAATTGTCCATTTCCGACAGGACTTGATTCCTTAAGGAATCCACAGGGCCAGAGCCATGAAAACTCTGAGAAAGTCTAAAGGAAACCATCCCTACATCGCGGCCAGTACTCAAACTCAGTACCTCTGCACACAAAGTGAGAGTAATCTCCCTGCATAATTTCAATATCAATGAATGATGGTACAATCAAACAAAGAAACCAAAAACTGAAACGAAATAAAATAGATTTTAAAAAAATGGGAAATATTGAATCTTAACAGAAGTCGTCGTCGGAACTCATTTAAGAATTAGTACCCGTTTCTACATCTGGGCCGAGTGAAGCAAATGGGAGCAAAAAAGAAGTGCCTGAAGCCAGACTCGAATTCAGAAATAGCTAACAAGTAATATCAATATATCAGTTCAGTATACCCTTCTTTAGCTTAAAAATGTAAATGTACCTTCCCCAGCTCTACAATCCGGCATGCCATAAAAACAATTTCAATATCTTTCTCCCAGATCATGCGCCAGAAATCGTTGACGGTGGCTGCCAGAGGACCCTGTGTTGCTATGTATCCTCCACTTCCCTTCACACCCTGGACATCAAAGAATATGAGAAAACAAAATAATTGAAAAAGAGAATATTATATTCATACTGAAATAAACATTATCATATGAAAGATATAGAGTAGAGTTTTTTTTAAATATGTGAACAGGACACCGAAAAGAAAACGAAAAAATGGTACAGGACGAAAGTTTTTTCCTTTCCTACCCAGTTCCGTTACCATTACAGTGTAGGGCCCGCTCTATGAGGCGGATTTACTCTGGATCAAGATATTAGGCCAAGCAGGTGATCAGCCCACTGTGACTTTTTGTGGTAGAAATCAATTTTGCCCGGACAATGGTATTTCTGCCTACTCTTCACGATTTCCAACTGCCAAGGGTTCTTTAAGGTGCACGACTTGCACATGCTACCTCCAAATTTATTGTCCGTCTCCGATAGGACTCAGTTCTTGATCCCACCTATCTTCATACCATCAGCAAATAGGTGTATACTGAGTTTTGTGAAGAAAAACAACAGCTGTCGCCGCTGGGATTCAAACCCGGTACCTTTCGCTTCAAAGGCAGAACCATACGTCTGAGCCACTGGAACCCCCTCGAAAGAGTAAGACAAATTGGGGGATTGTGAAGAATAATGAAAGTGATAAAGATACAGATCAAAGAAGTGGTGAGAGAGAAAACAATCAAGACAAACAACAGAAACAACACAGAGAGAGAGATAGAGGATTAATTTTTTTAAAAACCCCAAGAGTGTTAACTAAATCAAGGTCACATAATGGTTCAGAAAAGAATCAATACAAGATAGAAGACAAGACTGTATTTACCACCAAAAGACTGGCATTAATATAATCAATACAAGATAGAAGACAAGACTGTATTTAAAATCAAAAGACTGGCATTAATATAATCAATACAAGATAGAAGACAAGACTGTATTTACCATCAGAAGACTGGCATTAATATAATCTATTCCCTTATCGTCATCGTCCTTAGTATTGAGTATCACACGGTGATCATCATCTGAGAAACAAAGGGTGAAATAAAATTTTAAAAACATGAAACTTACTTCCACAGTGCAGCACAATGAAATAGGACCTGCTGGAAGGGGTAAGGAAATTTATAAACTTCCAAATGGGACAAAGCACAGGGACCCTGTTTTGTCCCATGTGGAAGTTTATACATTTCCTCACCACTCTTATTAGATAAACTGCAATCACACTCACTCATCTTTAATGTAACAAACACTTTCTTTCTTTATCATTTTGTAGTTGTCCTTTCTGAGTCAGTACACAACAATCAAACTCCAAAGTAAATAAGTAGTAATAGCATTTGTGAGCAGTTTTGGGGGCATCTTATAATTTTGATTTTTTATCTGAAAATTAAATTTATCTTCAGCTATCCCTTTGAAAATTTAATAAAAGTGTCCGAGAACAAACTTACCTTAAACTAACACTAACCAACACAAAGGGCTTTGATATTGTTTCATAATAATAGTTTCCAATGCTAATATACTAACACAACGGCCAATTTCATATTCTAAAAACCCAACTACAAAAACAAAACAAAACAAGATTTCCCAACTCTTATCTATTCTGGTTTGATAACAAGATTATAATCAAAATTTATCTTGTCAAAATCCCCGGGTCAATGTTGACTATCTACAGATAGAGATAATTTGTTTACTTTGTTTTGTTTGACTATTTAAGACACTTTCATCAGCACCTGTAGTTGAAATGTTATTGTGTACAGTCTACACATTCATATTTTTATTTAATCACTTGACTTGATATATGTCATACTCCACAATATATATAAATATTGTGATTTGATGCTTTGAAGGCAGAACCCAGAGGTTAAAGTTCAACATTTCTCATTTCACATATTGTGGGTTTGAAAAAGTTCAATTTTCCTGATCAACCAATTGACATCATTCCACGGAAAAACTCTTTAAAACTCTGGTTGTTTCCTTTCTCGTCTTTCTTGATCAATTCTTGTTATAGTACCTTTCGGTGTCAGGTTTCCTGTCTTTCAGTTACGCTGAAATCAATTTGTCTTTCTTTCTCTTGTTAAGTCTTTCTTGGACAATGAAGACTATTCTTAAAGTTGTAAACCATAGACTAGACAGGTGAGTGTTGCAATGTTGCAGCACATCACTCAAAAGTTAGTTTAACACTCTTTCCAACAGGGTAAGGTGAATTCAAAAGTGGTCCTATCAAGATCCATTGGCTTAACTCCCTGACAGGTCCAGAGAAAAATATAACTGGACAGGCAGGATTCAAACCCTGGAAGTCCATGTCCTGAGACTCTGTCACATTTCAGTCTTTAATCACTACACATAACTTTGCAGACAATCTGATATTGTCAACAAAATGTAAAATAAATTATAATAATGAATAATCAAGGATAATGAGCATTCTCAATTAACACAATCAGAAAAAAATATTACTTACATGGCAAGATGTCTTTGTAACGATTCTTTTTCAAATTTTGTTCCTGTTTACCAATTTCAGATTTAAACACATTTTCCCTGCGATTTTTGAGTTGCAATTCGTGTATAAGCTGTGATGGGGGAAAGAAGAAAAATCATAATTTGAACATAAAATGAAAAATAAAAAGTAACTAGGCAGGTCAGCATGATCCTGTTTCTCCCTGATTGCATTAAAAAAAATAAAAATGCCAGTTTTGTCTTCAATAATTACTGAATTTCATTTAACCACTTGACTGCCCAGTTAAACTTTTAGGAGTATTCAAACTGTCAGCTAAAATTAGACTCCCTATCCCAGTATGAATAATGTTTTTAGTTCTGCTATATATTCTCAGAAACTGCTGATCAGAATGGCTTTAACCTAAACATAAATGTAACAGAGAGAATATTGAACTTTAAGAATAAAAGCCAAATATGTTGTAAAATTGTAATAACAGGGTTGGGCACTTCCAAGCCCCTACTACGCCCCTGACTTATTTGGCTCAAGTGCCATTCGCTCTCTAAAGCAACCAAACGGAAACAGGCATCAATTGAAACATTATTGGTTGTGAGTAAACAAAGATGGAGCAAAGATGAAATGCAAGACTAGTACTAGTATTCAGTCTGAACCCTAACACAGCATTGTATTCTATCTTTAATGTAAGAGGTAAGCCATAAAATAACATTTCCCGTAATTCAAAAGGATTCTTTTAACCTTTTCATCAAAATATCATAGTCTAGAGTATTGAAAGCTGCACTTAAATCTAAAAGATTCAATAGACACAAATTGCATTTTTGTCTATTCCGTTTATGTCATTGAATACACGTCTTAAGGCAGTTTCAGTTGAGTGAAAAGATATGCCGATTGATATTTCCATCGTTTGTTGGGAATCAGGGGCGTTGGATGGGTCGGTAATAACATTTGGAGAGCTGTCATTGTGGTGAACACTGGTCGAAACGGTTGTTAGAGTGGATGGATAGGGGTAGGTGCATGGTCTATGTCTATGACTCACTGACACAAGGATTGCCCGTTGCTTACGCACCCCTCCATGTTGACGAGTTGATGACACAATAAACAATAAGATGAGTAGAATTCTTTAAAAGTTGGTAAATAGATAGAGGTGGTAAATATGTCGATACTTGACAAAATCCATGTTTCGAAATTAAATAAAAATTGCACAGTATTCTTCAATCTAACACTGATAAAAAATATGCACAAAGAATCCAGAAAAGTTCACAAGGGCGTTGATGTAAAAATCCAAGTCAAAATTGAAATAGAGCACATAAATCAGGTAATATTAAAGAGCTAACAAACACACCTCAGCCTGTTAGGTGTGTTACACAGAGAGCATTGATGTCATCCGGTTCAGTTTCCCCAGAAGAGATCTCCTAAATTTGTGTCACTAAAATGATGTGTTTGTCTTCTGAATTGCTCATTTTAAAAATCAAATTGATTACAACATCAGTTTTAATTAAACAACATAATCGGAACGTTTAAAAACTTGAAATGGATACCTTTTACTTCTTTTTAATGATGAAAATACACACTTACTCTGTACTCTTTGTTAAATCCACAACCATCAGGATCCTCCTCTCCTTCTAAATCCTCAACGTGTTTTAAAAACTCCTTGATGCACGTCTTCATCTCCTTGGCGGCCATCGTATTACTTTAATTTTCCAACAACTTAAAAGACCTGAAGAAACACAAAAATAGAAAACATTTTCATGGGTCGGGCATTGCACTCTGGCAGTGTGCATGACCAGCTCTGTGTCATGACACATTGTCAACAAAATTAGAATAGGACCTGCAGCCTGATGAATGGCAAGAGATACAAATTCAAACATAATCATAAAAATAATTTGGAGTGGAAATTCTATTGTGTAAGTTTGAAAAAATCCCTGAAGACAATTTTCAAAAATATTATAATACTAGAATGTTTCTATCGAACACATTTTAAAGTTAAATTTAAAATTGTTAGTTTTACACCCATCATAAATAAATTATAGTTACAGGACTTCCAGGTTTTAGGCCATCTCACTGTGACAGAACTTGATTCCAAAAGGAATCCAATGGGTCAGAACCATACAAAAAATGGGGAAAAAAACAATCCCCACATCGCCGCTGGGATTTGAATCCAGATCTTTCTGCATACAAAGTGAATGCGCCACCACTACACTACCACACCCCAACTGTAAATTTGAGTAAGCCTCATTAGAATAGGTGTAGATCTAGTGAAACAAACTTCTAATATGGAAAGTCATGAGAGTAAGTCCGTTTTTTCTATTATTTGTATCTGTATCATCAGCAATTGGCACAATACAGATGACTGTAGGTCATAATGTACGATTCAAAGTAGTTCCGTGCCCGAAGCAGCCCTATATATCAACCGGAAACGCTCGACATAGCAGCCCTATATCTACTGGAAACGGTTGATGTCGAGGTGGCAGAAAGGTCAGAAAGTTATCTCTACATTCTAGACACATCTAAAGCTAGAACTAGGTAGGTACTTTAGGGTTGGGTTTAGGCAGGTCTCATTTCGGGCATGGAACGCAAGCAGTCGAGGCAGATCTATTTCGGGCACGAGCCGCTTGCCTATAATATAATATTATATAATAGTCTATCTAGCTATCTAGACTCCATAGTAATTAAGTAATATCTAGTAATTAATTAGATAAATAGAATCACATCCTAGATCTAGATAGAAGAAGCCAACAAAGTCATTAGTTTACACAGAAGAAAAAAAACATGTTGCCAAAAACGATGACAGATAACTTGTAGGTATATAGGCTTACTTAGCAACAAATTTGGATAGGAAGGCTATAGAACGAAATAATTACAAAAAGCAAAAGGACACACCCAACACATTTCATACCATTTGATTTGTCACCAAGAAGTATCATAGAGAACTTTCACGTTTGTTTTCTGAACACTTTTTCAAGAAAAGGAAAAGACAGTGAATTCATTTAGATATGCACAGTGTTTATAAGGCGCCTAAATAGTAGACTGTATTGGGAATTGTGTGAAAAATGTAAAAATGTACAAACTGTAACACTAAGTACTAAGTTAGACCTATCCCTATGGATTGCTTTTGAGGAACCTAATTCTGGAAAGTAAAAAGCAATCGGCTTTTTTGTTTTCTTCCTGGTTTTATGTCTAACACAATGTACAGTGGGTCGTTAGCAATAGAAGCTTACTTCTTGGGATGAATGAATTCAATTGAAGGGTAGCAGGCAATAGAAAAGCATCAAGCAAAGTTAGAAATTGTTGAAGTGCCAGAAAAACACAGAAAAATAGCCATAGAAGAAAAGTGGAAAGTCGACAGTGTGAATCGAACCACACTGTGGTGTGCGACAACACCGCCTAGCTAGAGACAGAGGCCACGCTCTAACCAACTGTTATTTTTTTTAAGATGACAATAATGGGTGAAAAA
The DNA here is from genome assembly GCA_030265355.1 of Tritonia tetraquetra. Lineage (NCBI taxonomy): Eukaryota > Metazoa > Mollusca > Gastropoda > Nudibranchia > Tritoniidae > Tritonia > Tritonia tetraquetra. The sequence continues at coordinate 7,319 of JARBEQ010024394.1, read as the reverse complement.
ATAGATGTTTCGAAAACATGAATGGAAAATGAGTAAAGAATGTATCCAGTAATTCTTTTAAAACGCATAATCAAACCCATAAAATACATCGACAATTTCCTATTGAATCATTTCTTTTCTAGATCCGGCAAATCTTTACTTTAGTCATTCGTCATTCAGTAACACTGACGAAGAATTGAAGACTAATCATTGATAACAGTCTCTTCGTTGGACAAAAAAACAACAATGATGAGACGTTGATATTGAGAGTCGTAAGCAGAAATGACGATAAAACCAATGACGAAATATGTTTACTTTAACCATAAACTAAAGCGAATATAAATATCTGAGACTAAAGTCAAAACAAAGACGATGGCCTTCCATCCTGCAACAGATGTGGATGAATCGTTTGATTATTTGTTCAAGATCGTCCTTATCGGAGATGCTGGAGTTGGGAAAACTTGTGTTGTTCAAAGATTCAAGTCTGGTACATATACTGAGAAACATGGTAGCACAATTGGAGTCGATTTCACAATGAAAACACTCAATATAGACGGGAAATTGGTCAAGGTATGGCTTTGTTGTTTTTTTTATCAATGAATATGGGAGTGGATGAATAACATTATTATAACTATAACAGTACTAACACTAACAGAGCAATTTTATGTAGGAAGAAGCTACACATCAGTCGGTACTGTTGGTGGCATCCAACGGCTAGCTTCAGGCCTGTCGGGAACATCCAATGGCTAGGTGTCGGATCTGACTAGAACATCTGTGACAAGTCTAATTCAGAGGTGGAATAGTACAAGTACAGCCCCTAAGGTTTTCTTCAGGTGGACAGTTTTAGGTTTCCTAACACCTGGATATTCAGGCCCTTAAACAAAGTTATGTCATTAACTCCTGTAATGCAAATCCCGCAAAATCGGATGTTCATTCTTGTTTTGGACACAAAGCATGATGCTTGCGCAGCCGCTGGCTCAAACTCAAAGTCAAAGTTTGAGTGTTGCAACGTACAACGCTATTTTCAATTCACGAAAAAGACAAACCCCCAAATCCACTGTATATATTTATAGGCTGTGTTATTTATAAACTCGACCCTGGTTTCCCCACAGTTTTGTCATTAATGGAAGTTACAAAGTTTCTATAAATAGAGGAGTAGGGGTCTAGCTAGCGCAGGGCAGTACATTTACTCCCCTCGCCTCATCCGCCTTATCAAGGCCGACGTGTGCGGGGTAGTAGATTTACGCCCGGCGCTCTACTTGATTTATCGTGCTTGCCGGGAGTAAATTTACTCCTGAGAACCTTTTAATTCTAGAGTTAAGAGCCTTTAAGACTCGTAGGAGCTTAACCCGGTTTCGGTAGTGTGAAGTGGACAAGTGACAATTTGTCTCTTTCTGGATAGGAAGACGCTGGTCTATCGCAGATACTTTCCCAAGACTCGTTTGAGAATTGGTACCCATTCCATCTACACCTGGGTCGAGTGAGTCAAACAGAGTAAAGTTTCTTGCCCAAGGAAAGAACGAAGTGCCTGAATCTAGACTCGAACCCACGACCTTTGCCATGCAAGTCCGTAGTCTAGACCACTCGGCCACCTCGCCTCAAAATACAGGCCCTACTTTGACTTATTTGGGTGAAAGATTTTTAACCAATCTCATATTATCTGACTGACAGCTAGCCAGTGGATGTTCCTGTCAGTCCTAACGGTTAGCAGTTGATCACTGCCATAGGCCTGACGTGTAGCTCATTTTATACCATCCCCTACTCACCACTCTCAACAAAGGTTGTGAGGAAGCTGAAAATGTACAGGTGATATAGATGACCAAATCTTGGGTCTCCTCCTTGGCCAAGGAACCAGAGGTCTGCTACTGCTTACAATTTATTAGAGGTTTATATAGTTATTGTTGAGTATAGCCTAGATAATAATATTATATGTGTGTTGAAATAATGCCTGCTGCTACTTTATCAATGATAAATTACATTTAGATTGTTACGGTTGTTACCACTAGTCTTACTCCATGAATGTCATCAAAATGAATCAATTTTATCTGCCAGTCATATTTTTTGTGTTAGGTAAGCTTTTTCTTTTTAGTTTTGCTTCTTATGACAATTTCAGTGTAAAGCTTAATTAGAATATATTTTCTTCACTTCTCTATTTCATGGTTTATTTTATTTTCATTGTTTTTCCATTCTAGCTTCAGATTTGGGACACTGCTGGTCAGGAGAGATTTCGCACCATCACACAGAGTTATTATCGTAGCGCTAACGGTGTCATCATTGCTTATGACATCAGCAAGCGTGGTACATTTGAAGCAGTTCCTCGTTGGTTGGAAGATGTCAAGCGATATGCAGGATCTAATATAGTGCAGTTACTAGTTGGTATGTTCTCAGACTTGAGAAATATTTTTTTTCTCCATTTTATGATGATAATAATGGTATTTAAAATTTGCCTCTGATAGACAAACTATACTATTAGTTCATTTGGCGTGGTGAATAGTGTTCACAAATTACAATACAATATAGGGCTTGGGGCGCAATAAAATATTTTGTTGTCAAGCTGGCAATGCTGAAATGAACCTCCACTCCACCCTACCCCACTCCTTCACAACTCATAAGTATCATTGCCGTTCGAAGAACAGGACTTTTTGCTAGTATTTTATATGACAAGGAGTACAACAAATTATCTGTGTACAGACTGGAAAGTTGATGGCGACTATTTTTATTAATGATTATGATGTTACCAAGTAAGGCTTTTGGTCAATATTTATAGGATATATTTTGATATTATAAGATATAAAACTAAATTTAATCTTCCGTGGTGTAACAAATTGATGGAGCCCCAGCATCTTCAATAGATAGACCATCAACCACTTATTCTTCAATTGCATCTTGCCTGAATTATTTGTAAAGTTAAAAAGAGGTTTTTTTTAAATTATTAATAGAAACTGACATATTATTTGTTCTATTTTCTTATTAGGTAACAAATGTGACTTGGACAATCTCCGAGAAGTGAACGCGTCAGAGGCCAAGTCCTTGGCACAGTCCCAAAATTTCATTGCTGCTGTTGAGACGAGTGCCAAAGAGAATACAAATGTAGACGACACATTCCTAAAAATGGCTCAAGTAAGTGAAACAATCTATAATAGTACGACCTGAAATTAATGTGAAAAGTGTTTTCCCCTTCCTCTCAATTATTTTTCCACATCATTTTCTGGTAGTAGTAGTAGCGAATGGCTACACCTCCATGTCGTGTTGGTCGATCCATGTTCTGAAGTTTTCGTCACATCGGTGTACCGTCTCGTATCCTCCCCCAAGCTTGGTCACTGTACAATGGAGGACAATGTGGTCTGTAGTTTGTGGGCCTTCCTGGCATCTTGGGCAGGTTGGCGACTCAATTAGCCTCCATTTGTACATATTTGCTGCTGTGCGGCCGTGTCCCGTGCGCAATTGATTTGCTGCAACCCAGTATTTTCTCCTGCAATTTTCAAGGCCAGGAACTTTCCAGGCCTCTGCTGTATTGAAGTCCTCAATTTCAAATTTGTAGAATGGATTTACAAAGACAATCTGAAATTCTCCATTTTGCAAAACCACATCAGTGACAGAATATACAATAAAAATTATATAAGCTGCTACGTTTACAGTATTAAAACAATTCACATTTGAATAAAAATCATCTATAAAATTGTGAGTTGGTAAACTTCGAACGAAACAATTTTTATTTGTTCATTCTGCAATATATGTATTAGTATTACTGTTAGTATTTTGTCTTAATTATGGTATCTTTCATTTATTGTTTTAGTTTTACCACAGTGTTTACAGAGGCTAGACTAGTCTAGAAATGGATGGTCAAGATATCTTCACTCGGCAATAGCTCACAACCGTCCACCCTATGAATTTAGTATCATTGGAAAGAAGAATAACTGCCCTTAATAATGATACCAATATCTCTAAATTTATAAGTTCTGGCTTATAAGCCACTTTATTGGAAGTGGAGACATTTAATTTAGTTTTGTCGTAGAGAAAGAGTTTCTCAGAATTTTGCAGAGACAACCTTAAAAGTGCTTGGATGTTGTTATTATATGTCTTATTGACTTAGTTATTGAGATCACACAAACATTTTTGAGATCACAAACACTGTGTTCTGGTCTAAATATTTTCAAGGTCTCAATTTAATTTGTTTGAAGCTATGCTTAGTGTACTTTGTCTTTGTCATATCAGGCAAAAATTCAGTTTTTTATCTATATTATGTTTTTTTCTTTGTCAGGAACTGAAAAGACGTTTTGGTGATGATTCTCCCATGGACCCCGGGCAGCCTGGCGGGATACAACTCAACAGTCGTTCTCTCATGGGGAGAAATTGGTTTTCCTGTTGTGGTGGTGGTGGTGGTAACGGGGGGAATGCCAACAACAAAAGATAACAATTGTTTTTAAGGTTTCTCTCTTGTCTTTACGTAATTTTGCAATAACTTTGAGTGTATGAATTTTATAACATGTTTTCAGATTATGGAGGAATGAAAGCAAATTGATGTTATTTGCCATTCTTAGTCGGTTGAAGTTAAGCGGTTACTATAATCTACAAGTATTATATGTACATATACATATAGAGTATCATATTATATAACCAATGTATCGTTTACTAACTTTGATCCGCCTTTGTTGTATCTAAATGAATTAAAACCCGACGCAAGGACATATACATGCAACAATTTTCTCTCAGCGAAATGACGTGGTAGAGAAGTGTAGGAAGTTCATTATTATTCATTATTGTAAGACAAACCTTGACACTGAACTGTAAACTAGGAAATGGTAACGAAAGAAAGAGAAGACGTAGTGGTGATGATGTCCGAGGTTAGCGTTATTATATGATGGAAGGGTGATAAGAAGTAGCGGCGACAAAGAGAAACAAATCTTGGGACAGCGTGTCATCCTGGATTGGGGCAGAGGGAGTCGTCAGCATGTTGGCAGATATGAGAGACTGGCAGGGGTGGAGGAACATAACCGCCTATGCCAGTCGTCGTGACATCTGATTGAAATTATATATTCTATCATTGATATAATATCATTGTCTTATTGTATTGAACAGGACTACGAACATTGAATAAAAAAGAGAAGATCTAGGCTTGTAGAGGCAAAGAGGATGTCACTGAATAATGACCAGTATCACGCATAAACCTTACACCGAAAGGTACTAAAAAGGTTATTGATAAAGAAAGAAATTGTATAACTGCTCTCTATAAAATGTGTACACCACCTGTAAGATCATGTCGTACGTCTTTCTGACCGACATGGGTTACGTGTTGTGAGAATGCTACACATAATACACGTACAACACCAGATTGTAGATTTTACTGACAACAGTTGTATGAGATCACATCAATCGTACGGGGTTACAACATATTGTAGGTTTTACTGAGAACAATTACATTATTGGAGAATGACACACCTATGATATGTGTTTACAACACTGAGAACAGTTGTATGCATGGAGAATGACATATCAATAGTATGGCATTACAACACATTGTAGGTTTTACGACTTACAAGCATTAGAGAATGACACCTCAATGAAAATCACTAAAGTATCGTGTGTGTTCCAACTTTTTTCTAGCCTTGTGTTACCCCAAAAATGCATTCAGTCATTTAGGAAGATGCTTTTGATTTGTGGGTATGAGATTGTATGGTTCTCACAGCCTGAAAGAACTTCAGATGTAAGTAGATTGTATGGTTATCGTAGCCTGAAAGAACTTCAGATGTAAGTAGATTGTATGGTTCTCATAGCCTTAATGAACAAGAGATGTAAGTAGATTGTATGGTTCTCGCAGCCTGAAAGAAATACAGATGTAAGTAGATTATATGGTTCTCATAGCCTTAAAAAAGAACAGAGATGTAAGTAGATTGTATGGTTCTCGCAGCCTGAAAGAACTACAGACGTAAGTAGATTGTATGGTTCTCATAACTTGAAAGAACTACAGATGTAAGTAGATTGTAAGCTTGTATATGGTCACATGGTTGAGTGGGTCATTCATTTAAAGGGGATTGTTGTCTGTTGTTACTTTGAAGGTCGATTTTATTGCTATCCGTCTTCCTTGGAGGAGGTCTTAGACTCGGGTGCTTGGTGTTATAGAGATGTGTCAGAGAGAACGATAAAACGTTTTTTCTAAAACATACTACTCGTTGAAAAGAAGGATGAGTTTTTTATATCGTTACTTTTTCTGTTGTATTGATTGACGATGATTGTGCTCTGTTGTGATTGTCTTGTCAGTATTCATTTTTGTAAGCAGTTGGCGCTTTTGATGCTCTTTGGACTCGTGATTCAATGGTGTTTATACTTGATGTTTATATTTGATATTCATTTAGAGGTAAGCAGAAAATTATATTTGTCTTTAGCAGCTGATAGTCGTAGATACGTTATAGATTTGCTATATTTCTACATTACCAGTCATATCACACAATCATATTCTCTTGGTCAGTATTTATCATTTACAGCAGGTTTATCCAGATTTTAAATGTTGTATGATATCGGTGATAATATTGACACATAGTTGTTTGTACAGTTTGTGTCGGTAGCGTCTTCCTGTAAAGATGAATTTGGATTTGTGCGTTTTATTCTACTATTACTATTATGCTGTATTGCCTGTTATATTTGATGTTGATAAATGTGATTTTTCTTTTTGGATGTTACATCTCTATTATTAATTATTCTTTCATCTTTCATTGGGAGTGATGTCATTCATTGAAATATTCATGTACGGTCTGCCTCTGATTCTCATCAGATAGGGGAAGGTGGTGAGAAGTGGGACAACAAAATTAGGTCTCAACAAAAAGAATCGTATTTTCCCATCTGTCTATCCTAGAATCAGTAGTCTGTTTTAACACGAAAATAAGACATTTTTCTCAAGGCTTTTACACATATATCAATCCTTTGGAAATGAATTTTATGACTTGTGCTGAACAAGAAAAAAAAATATACATATACTATGGTGAGAAATGATTGGTACAGTTGTAGGGAGAAGTGGAACAGTTGTAGGGAGAAGTGGAACAGTTGGAGAAGTGGAACAGTTGTAGAGAGAAGTGGAACAGTCATAGAGAGAAGTGGAACAGTTGTAGGGAGAAGTGGAACAGTTGTAGGGAGAAGTGGAACAGTTGTAGGGAGAAGTGGAACAGTTGTAGGGAGAGGTGGAACAGCGGGCGGTTGGCGGGACCCCTTCTGTGGGCCGGGGGGTGCTAAACCGGTCCACACTCCTTCCTTTGTCTTCTCTCCTCCTCCCCTATCGTCCCCGCTCCCATGGAGCTTTCTGTTCTTGTCCTGGAATGAGATGATCCGGTTTTGCTTGGGGTTGGGTC
>JARBEQ010024393.1:0-16924 GCA_030265355.1 Tritonia tetraquetra | reverse complement strand
CCCCCCCCCCACCCCCCCCCCCCCCCCCCCAACAAAAACCCCAAACAAATACAACAAAAAAACACAAAATGAAAAACTTATCTTTTAAGGTGAGGTCAGTTATTCATTGTTGGGAATTGTGATTTAGAATGTTTTATTTTGGACTATAATTTTTTTAACTTACATTTAACCTCTGTTGCTTTTTAGCCTTAGTGGTTTCTTTTACCAATTCATTAGATGGGTCGATTTCTAGGGACAGCTTCGGTCACTGTTTATCTATTGTAACATTGTTCTTGGTATTTAGAGATGATAGGATGACAAAGATCTTTTCTTGAGTTTTAAAGAGTTGTCAAACTTTGTTAGGATGTTAAAGAATATGAAAAGATGGATGTTTCAAATATGGGTCCTGTCATTAAAAACTTTTGCTTTTTTTTTTTTTAGCTGTAACTGTTTTTGTCATAGGGCATTTCACTGAATTGAAAAACATATAATTATCATTTTTTAAATTCAAACTCAGGTTCGTGTTCGTGCTCGTGACAATGGAGTGCCTTTCAAATTTTCAACCAAGGTCTGTGTTTTGACAATTACTAGAAACTTCCAATTCCCCTCTTTTAATGAAGCCAGCTATTCTACATCTGTGTTGGAAACATTACGTCTCGGAGATGTCATCCTTACTGTTGCTGCTACAGATTTGGATCCTCTGGTAAGATAAACAGATTCTATTTTTTGGGAGAGGTCTAGTAAAGAACAATTAACATAACACTAGAAAAAAACCCCTGTAATTTATTCAAATCGGAAATTTAAGTAGTATCTTATATACATGAAACAAACAGCACCATAGAGCCACTGAAAAATGATATTCAACAAATCTCAATTTTTACTAAAGTCTTGTTTGTAATTCATATTTCCCATTCATTCATTTCTGAGATAGAGACAAATGATACTTGATATTGAGTATTCTGAGGAAAAAATATTACTGTGGCCATCATATAAATCTGGGGAACAGCTTGTGTTGGAGAAATGCGGTGTACAATATTTGGAATGAGTGACATTTTGTGATATAATAATATCTATTCAAATTCATGGTTATTTTGGTTAGAAATTTGATTTTGGTTTTGTTGAATATCTCAACCTCTTTTTCTTCTTTCAGCCACCAAATAATGAAGTCCGTTATGAGATCACTGCTGATAATGAAGATAAAGAGTGCTTCCTTCTCAATGAGGTTACTGGCCAATTGCTATTGAAACAATCCTTGCTGTATGATCCGTGCAGAGCCAGTGTCTTCTTTGTAAGTTGATAGTTGATATGTTATGAAGTATACAATACAGTGATGTTGCTTGCTTTTAAGAATTCCTGGCTAGGGTTTGCATGCATGGTAAAACATCAATTGAAGGTACACTTGGTTGATGTATTTAATCCTGTTTAAAACGATATCTGTTATTGAGGTAACAACAATTTTAATTGTAACGAAAAAGAAATGAATTCGAAAATACACTATTTAATAACCTTTTTCCATTGCAGATGAAAGTAATTGCACGTGATCAGGGTACACCACAGCTGTCCAGCCAGGAAACCAATGTGACAGTGATAGTGTCACGAAATCTTTTCCCTCCACGTTTCATCTTGACCCCATACAATGTTGATCTTGCTGCTGATGTGCAAAGTGGAAGTCTTGTCCAGGTCGCGTCTGCTGTGGATGATGACAATACAGTATGTGTTGTATTTTTGTTGTCCTCCCTCCATCATCCCCTACCCCTCTTACCAAGAAAGTGTAAGATATAAATGCACATCATGTTGTTAGAATTTAGCATTGTGCGTTTATTCTGATTTCATACATTTGCTTGAAATATATGCTATATGATAAAGTGTAGAAATGAATGATATTAGAATGTCTCTCAATGTTATTGCTTTAGGTAGCATAAGTGGCTCACTTGACACTCAGATTCTGGAAGGACCCAACCCTGTGGTTTGGGAGGTAACCATCATAGTTTTTAAAAAGTGTTCAAAATTTTATATACAAAGTCAGTGAACAAAGTAAAAGAGAAAATAAGATTAATATTATATGGACACATACAGAGAAAGGAAGATGACAGCAAAGAATAGTCAAAGCCTGGGAAAAGACCCAGAGGAAGCTTGAGTAATAATGAATGGATAATATTTTGAAAGACGAGGAGCTGTGTGTAACTCCTGAGGATGCCCTCGACAGGAAATTGTGGAGAAGATGGATCTAGGCCACCAAATGGGAAAAAGCAAGAAAGAGAGAGAGATATGAATACAAAGTCAGCTGATTATAATGATTTCATCATTTGTGACCATTTTGAACAGATAATATATGGATTTTTAAAAGATTCATCATGAGCTCTGTTAGCAATATTCTGAAAATGACAATTGAAATTAATCTGGAATAATTGTTTCATTGCAGGTCCCATTCAATGTTGTAAGCTATTCTATAATTGGGGATGATTCAGCTGCCTCCATCTTCAACATCAACTCTACCAATGGCCGTATTGCTTTGTCCAGAGAAATTCTTTTGGATTCTGAAACAACATATAAGGTAAGAATTCATGTCTTATTTATATGCATTTTATTCTAGGTTTTATATTTTCTGCATTCAGAATGTGAAGACAGTCTGATTTATGATTCTAGTGAAGGATTTATTTAGTTCACAGTACACAGTTCACAGTGCTCTCTAGGTTTTGTCCCCTTTATGATGTGAGGTCAAATTTCAGAGTTTTAAGGAAAGGGAAACAAATAAGAAACCTTGATATGATGCACTTTGAATAGAGACAAGAGTGCCCCCTCCCCCCCCCCCACCCTCTTCCTCCTTTTTTGTTGCTTCGCATGGCCTACTGCCTAGTGAGTTAGATTCATTTTTATTAATTCTCTTAGTTCATATTGAAATGTCATAGAAAATCCTATTTTGTATTGCTTGACTCTATGCTCCAATTTCTTCTTTTTTAGATTCGAGTGTTGGCTCAGGATGGCGGCAGTCCATCTCTTTCTGCCACTGCAACAGTCAGTGTTGGGGTCAGAAGAAACCTCTTCTCCCCAGTTTTCAATGAGTTGGTGTATGAGGTGACTGTCCTGGAAACTCAGCAGATCGGTGTCGGCATCATTACTGTTGAGGCTGTGGATGAAGATACCAAGGTGAGTAATTGTTTATCACAGGGAATAGAACGGCCATATTTAAGGGATTTCATTTACCATGTATATATATTTTTAGAATATCCTGCCCAAAGAATTATTGCTAAGAGTATTTCATCATATTGTGACTAATGGTCTTTAATGTGAATTAAATTTCCATCTATTTTTAATTTGAATATAGTTAATTTTTGTATTCAAACACCATGTTATCATCATCATCATCATCATCATCATCATCATCATCATCATCATCATCATCATCATCATCATCATCATCATCATTATCACCATTATTATCATCATCATTATCATCATCATCATCATCATCATCATCATCATCATCATCATCATCATCATCATCAAGTGTCCTGTCATTAGGCACCAATGATCATGGCTCTCCTTTTTTCTCTGTCAACAGTTTTCATCGTCTGTTATTTTAAACTCCCATCTATTCTGTCAGTTATCTTTTCTCCCCGTCTGTCCCTTTGTATAGAACATCCTCTCTTTTCAAAGTGATAAACCTTACTCAAAATAGATGTTATAGAGTCATTGTTTAGATATGTTATTATATCAAGTTGAATTATATTGTCATTATACAAGTTTGTAACATGATATATAAGACAGCATAAGAAATTGTTTTTCTTTCTTTTCTCAATGAGTCTTGTTTTTAAAAATATCATGATTGAATCATTTTTCTCTTGTTACCAAAAAAAGAGATCTTGAAAATATTTTGGAATTTCTATTCTTTTATCAGAGTCCTTACAATTTGGTGAGATATGAAATCACTGGCAGTAATGAAGTGCAGCAGTATTTTGCTATCAATAATATTGATGGAACAGTTTCGGTCAGACAGTCTCTCATCAACCTCCGTGGCAGTGACCAGTACAGTGTAAGTCAATAATTTCTATTATAATTTCTGCAATGATCATATGCATTTTGGCTTGGTTTGATTAAAAAATGAATTAAAAACCTTCTATTGTCCTTTTATGTAATGGGTATGAAGGCCATTATTGTGTGTGTGAATGAACACAAATTTTGTTTTATGCAAGTTTTTAAGATGCATTGATTTTTTACATCAATGTCGTCAAGCTTATGTAAATCTCTATCATATAATTTTGAACTCAACATCATCATTGGGGAAATTCTGTACTGAGCTGAATAGGGTGACCAGTGATATAGCTTGCCATCAAGCTAGAAGACAAAACAAAAAAGTAAAAGCCCAACCTGTCTGAAATAGAAACTCACACTGACCTTTTCCTTGTTTATTGAGTTATTTGTGATATTTTTTAATATGACCATTAAAAAGAATAAAGTTTGCACATACATCTTTGATTGCAGGAAAGACGTATTTTATATGATATAATACAATGATACCCTCCTGTTCTCACATATTACAGATTATTTGTAAGTGATGCACATACGAAACAATGATACATAAAGTTCTACTTTATTCTTTGTTACAGTTCAGTGTACGTGCTTATGATGCAGGCCCTCAATCTCGTCAAAGCACTCAGTTTGCCACTGTGCGTGTGAACATCATTCGCAATGCCAACTGTCCTATTTTTGGCAATCTCCCTGGCACTGTTGAAATCTCTCAAACCCTACCCAGTGGCCGCAATGTTTTCAATGTAACTGCCAGTGACATTGATCCATCTGTGAGTACAAAGCATGAGTGAAAAGACTTTGTCTAACTAAAGGCAGACATAATTGAAATCCATTCTTGTTATTTTTTTAAAAATTAAATTTTATACTGTAAAAAAGTAATGAAATTTTAGAAAACAAAGAATAATGATAGACATCTGTCTTTGATTAGGTATGAGAAATGTTATTTAATTAAAAAAGTGGTTTCAATTTTTACTTAGAATTTGTACGCCTAAAGCTTTCTATTAAAAATTATTTTTTTTATGTTTATGAAATGTTGAAGTAGGCTACAGTTGCTAACCAAAGAAATCAAATAATGATATAACATAACACAATTTAAAAAAAAAGAATAATAATAACTTGTTACTAAATTTTGGTATAAAATAACCCAAAATGTAAAGAAATCCCATTGATTTGATAATAGATACAAGGTGTTTCATAGAAATGACACTTGAAAAAGCACTTGCAATAATGCATTCAGTACAAAAGTGCCGAGTGCCATATTGTGTTAACATTAAAAAAAAACACCCTGTACATGTCTAGTGTTGGATTGATGACTTTTAAACTATTTAAAGTTATGCTGAATGGTTAAAACCAAACATTATTTAATATGATTTGTCACACAGGGTCCCTACAGCGACATCACCTACAGCATCATTGGAGATGACAACGGCCCTGTGTACTTTGCTATTAATGCTGCCAGTGGACAGGTTTTCTCCAAAGCCAGTTTGTTGACTGACACTTTGACATCTTACAGGGTGGGTTTTTCATGCTACTCTTTTCTCTGCACAAACGTATTTTAAATGTTATTATTAAATGTTATAGAGTGAACCTTAATTATATGATCTTATTTATAATATCAATTGAAAACTGTGATTATAAGGTAAGAGGTATTTTAATGTTCAGGAAAGATGAGGAAGGTCATTCATTTTTAAACAACAGTTAGTAATTCTGTACTATGATTTATCATAACCAACAGGTCTGAGGAATGTTTCTTAGATATGAAAAATAATTCTTTAAAAAATAATTCTTTTGTGAATAGTTGAGAATTGCTGCAACAGACAATGGAGGTGTCCAAACATGTGTGGTCAATCGCATTCTGACTGTGAATGTAAGAAGGAATGAATTTGCTCCAGTCTGGACTGACCAAGATCTGATCTATGAAGTGACCATTCTTGAAACAGCAACAGTGTTATCTCCAATTATTCGAGTCGCTGCCACCGATAGTGACATCAGTGTAAGTGGTGCTTATCAAAAACTGAAAATTGATAAGAGTGTAACAATGAAGCTATTTTTGTCATTGGAATAAAAGTAAAAGTAAATCATATTATTGATCAAGTTTAAGTAAATGAATTGTTGCAAATTTTGAATAAATATAAGTAATAGGAGCAAATTATGTTCAGTTCTATTACTTCTTCAAAATGTACTATTTTTGTTTGTAAGTTTTTTTGGGGCTAAGATGGGCTATATGATTTGTGAGTAACAAATAATAATGATTAATCATGTTTATTATTTATGCATTTATGACAATTCATTGAAGTCGTAAATTGTGTTTATGCAATTAGAGATAATGTTCCTATTTTCATAGTAGGTGAATAATTTGAACAAATGCTAAATGTTTTTGCAGAGTGCAAACAATGTGGTGTCCTACCAGATTTCATCTGCATCAGTCAACAACCTGTTCACTATCAATGAAAACACTGGTGACATATTCCTTAGAAGCTCTCTTATTGGAACTCTGGTCAACAGATATGAGGTACAGTTTTCAATTATTTTTGGGGGTTCAAAATTAGCTTTAATCTACATAATGGTTAAGAATTACTGTTTTAAAAAAGTTGCTGGTATATAATTATCACAGTTTTTAGTGACTAGAATGTGTTTTTATTTTGCTTCCACACATGTTTTTGTTTATCATCTGACTTTGTACCCAACTATCTTAAATCATCTTTAACTCTTTCCAGATGTATATGTTGTCCATGTTTAGACGTAAGCAAATTTCAACCCAATTGACATGTGAATACTAAAAGTGTTTTAATAAGAAAATTATTAACGCTTGATAGACATACTATACATTAAATTGTTCAGTACCCAAAGGAGCACACCAGGAGAGTAATTAGAAAAGAAAAGAAAATGAAGATAAAAGTTATGACATAAGACACGCCCACATCGCCCATATAGTGGTGATACGTCCAGAAAGAGTTAAGCATGTTTAGTTTAATTCTGGTTCACTCCTTTTTCATAGTTGAAGTATTGGTAAATTTGTGACCAAAATTCTATTATTTTTCAGTTCGAGATTGTTGCCTCTGATAATGGCTCCCCACGTCTGACAGGACAGACAGCAACTGTTATTGTCAATGTGATAAGAAATCAGAACAGTCCAATCTTTGCTGAAGACCCATACACAACCCAGCTCAGTCAGAATGCTTTCACTGGAACCAATGTGATTACTGTCCTGGCCACTGATGCAGACACTCAGGTAAAGCAATAATTTTTTTTCCTTTTTTTTTTTCAAAGACAATTAAAAGTAACTTCTTTATTAGACTTTAATTCATTTATTTGACGACTATAAAATGGATTTTTGGAAGACTGTTAAAAGTAAATTTTGAATAAAGGTGTTATCCAAAACATTTTAAGTTTCACTGATTCGGTGCTGTGCTGGTTAAAGCCCTTTTTAAAAATTTACCAACTAGAACCCTTTTTTTATGGAGAATGGTCTTGATGCCTTCAAGTGATTCATTTACTTTTTTAGCATTTGATTCAGTAATATCAAGTTTTCACACATTAACATATTCATTCAATTACATGTCACTCTGATATATTGCTCTAATTGATCAATATTACTTCTATTGAATAGGCTCCATACAACATTGTGTCCTATGATATTATTGGAGATGATGCAGCCCCATCTTACTTCTCTATTAACTCTGCTTCTGGTGTTATCAGTCTGGCTCAGTCTATTGCTTCAGACCCTACCAACAAATACATTGTAAGTACAGATTTGTTTCACAGGAATAGGAACAGTTTCATTCATTGATGGTAGCTACATAAAATAGGAAAATTTAATTTATATCTCAAGTTAGACAAATAGATCAAAGAGAAAGATGCTTGTTATGGTCCATTCACAAAATGGTGGACAAACAAACCAATGATTTTCTCAAAGATGATAGAGAACATGTTTAGTTTTATATTTTATAAGCAGTCATAGATTTTAGTGCGTTTAGGGGTTATAATTTAGAAACGTGCAGCATTTATTGTTCTTTCACAGAGGCAAATTCCTTTGATATTTTGCAATTTCTATTTA
This sequence comes from Tritonia tetraquetra, assembly GCA_030265355.1. Classification (NCBI taxonomy): domain Eukaryota; kingdom Metazoa; phylum Mollusca; class Gastropoda; order Nudibranchia; family Tritoniidae; genus Tritonia; species Tritonia tetraquetra. The sequence continues at coordinate 8,859 of JARBEQ010024393.1, read as the reverse complement.
TGTGACCCTAAACATTATATGATTTATGGTAACGACACTTGACACCTCTAAAGAATGAGATCCAATTGAAAAAGAGGCGGCTTTCGCTGTCAGTATGGCTGGTTACCTCTTTGCTTTTGTTTTCATCTTGTTTGCCCCATACACCCACTCACTTTCGCTGTCAGTAATACACAAAGACAGTAGAGTGTGTAAAACATTCAGCCTCTTTGGTGACACCCTAGCTTTAGTGTTGAATGTCACAAGGAAAATAATGCCAGGTTTCATTAAAATGTATCTGACCGTTATTGACACACACCCTGATTTGTGTGTTCACAAGTTGGTGAACAGTCTATAGATACAGTCTGGGAACGTTAAAGACAAGAGAAAAATGATCTAATGATTAAATCAACATTAAGTTGATAAATAATAAGGCAATGATACGAACCTTTTCTATTATTGTAGATTTGATCGCGTTTTGAAAAAAGATTTTAACGTTTGTTAATGCTCTACATCTCAGATTCGAGTTCGAGCACAAGATGGTGGCAATCCAAGGAGAAGTGATGTCACCAAAGTAGAAGTGAATGTAGAAAGAAACCTGCTTGCCCCAGTTTTCAATCAGCAGAGCTATGCCTTGCAAATCCTGGAAACACAAGCAGTTGGATCCGCCATCGGCATTCGAGTGGTTGCTACTGATGCAGATACAACAGTGAGTTTCATAAAGTGTCACAGATAAGAACAATATTATGCTTTTCTTTGTCTTGTATTTATTGATTTTAAAAATATTAAATTATGTTATTGATTATTAAAACTAATTTGGGGTCTCAGTCATAGCAACTATTCAAATGCTAAAAATGAGATATACCCTAATAGATTTTAAAAGTAAGCTGTGCTTTCTAATTCTACCTACTTTTCCTTAATCCGTAAAGCCAGTGAATATTTTCTCAATAAATTTCTGCAGCAATGCTCTTCATACAATTAATCAGACCTGTAAATGTTCTGACAAATGTCTGATTTCAGACTAAAATACCTGTTTTTATGCATTTTTAGTGAGACTATCAACATTTCTGACATTTGCTGAAAAGTTCAGACAATTTTGGAAATGGTCATTTACAGGTCTGAATTAATGTTAGATTTTAAAAGTACAAAGTTGTCATAACTTTTTGCATGATTTGTCTCTTTGGATAACTGATGATATTTGTGTTATTTTCTTCAGTCTCCCAACAATTTAGTCCGCTATGCTCTGAGTGGTGACAGCCTGGATCAGCTGTATTTTACCATTGACTCCATCACCGGTGATGTTATTGTGAAGAGATCTCTTGCTGAAAATCTGAACAGGAATGTCAGCATCTTCCAGGTAAAGTCTATCAGTGATAACCATGGCAAAAAACAAACAAAACAAAACAACACAAAACAACACAAAACACCCAAAAGAGTGGTAAAACAGGAACTGAGAAAAAGCAAGAGATAGTGATGATGTCAACAATAATGGTACTTTTGTTACTAGTTAGTAGTTGAAAATTGTTAAGATTTGAATGAAGAATTTAGAAAAGAAGCAATATACTTTTCAGTCGAACAATGCAGATAATCAGTGACTTTGTGTGGAAATTAAAAAATCTGAAGGGTCAGACCACACTAGCTGAATGAAAATGGAAATTCTTAGATTGCAGTATTGAATAATAGAAAATTGCTCACAAATAGACATATGAAAGTTTCCTTCTTAGAAAACAATGATTGCAGGTTTACTTTACCAAGAAATTACCACCGCACTAACTTAGCACCCTAGCACTAAATGGACATTGAAAGTATAAAACTTGTCTGTCTAGTTTATTTTTTAAAGTTCCAAAGATTGAAGTTTTACGCCCTTTTCACAAAGGTCATATTTAAGGCAGTTCTAAGGAACTTGAGAAGATTCAACATGAATCTCCAGGGCAGAGCCATGAAACTCTGTAAGGACCAGCCATAGAAAAACCCCCTCTGTCTAGTTAACAAAAGGTGGGAAATGTGAAAATAGTGTTGGCAAGCCTGTATTCAATTCTCATGGTTGAATAACACTTTTTTCTTTTTCTTTTAAAAAAAATATCCCTGTGGCTATTTTTATGGCACTATCACATTTTCCTTGATACCATCATCACTAGCAGTGCCAATTCCACTTCAATTATCCCATGTTTAGGTCATGAAGGCTTGACAAAGATATTATTGCTTGAATTTGAATAAATTGAATTGGGCAATGTTTTTAATATCATCCACTTTTTATCAGTTTCAAGCTCTGGCATCAGACTTGGGCACTCCTACTCGAAGTGCTACACCAGCAGATGTGACCATCTCTGTCATAAGGAATCAGTTTGCCCCCGAGTTCCTGAACACTCCTTACAACCGAGTCATTCAACAGAACCAACCAGGTGGATCAAGCATCTATCAAACAACCGCCAGTGACAGAGACAATGTGGTAGGTTTTTCTCTTTTCTACAGGTTATATTTTAGGATGTTTGATAAAATCTGTGGAGAAAAATGCAAGTCTTTCTTTCTTTCTTTATCAATAACCTTTTAGTACCTTTCGGTGTAAGGTTAGAAAAATGCAAGTTGTAAGGACAATTTGACTTTTGTGATATTGATTTTTTATAAAATATTTTTATGAGTTAACTTTTTGGAGCTTTGCGCCCGGAATACAGGAATTGAAGGGGCAGCCAAATTACTGTGGGCCCTGTAAACTAGAATTTGGGTCAGCAAGGGGAAATACTAATGACCAATCAGGGTTTAATCTCGTGGTTGATTATTTTTAGCCATGGTTCCGTCAAGCTTAGAGGGACTGAAAAGTTAGAAGTCCAGATATATAGGGCAAATATTATAAGGCCTTAGGTCATAAAGGGTTAAGGTCATTTCATTTAAGACTTTTAAGTCTCCTCTATTGATTGCAAATACTGATTTGTCTCAATATCAAAATATATGATTGTTTTGTTTTGCTGATCATTTAACATATTCTATACATAGCTATATGGTTGTTCTGTATTGTTCATCATTTAACTCTGAATACTATCAACAGGCTCCCTTTAACACCCTTACCTTCCAACTGATTGGAGATGAAAACACACCTTCTTTCTTTGAAATCAACTCTCAAACTGGTCTCCTGTCTCTTAGACAATTGGCTGACTTGTCCACTGACACTGAGATCAACTATGTGGTGAGTCAAATCGGGAATCTTATTCTGTTTTTGAATAAGCTAGCATTTTTACTGTATATGTGGACTGTTCTGTGCCATGTGAGATACCACCTTGTCCAAGAACGATTCCCTCAATTTTAAGTTGTATGGGGAACTAACCAGACAGTGGCATTTGTCATGGATACATGAGCAAGAGGAAAAAGAAGTTGCAAATGTTATCTCAAGTTTATTACTGGTCTTAATACTTGTGTGTGTTAATTGGTTTCTGTGTGTGTGTGTGTGTGTGTGTGTGTGTGTGTGTGTGTGTGTGTGTGTGTGTGTGTGTGTGTGTGTGTGTGTGAGAGAGAGAGAGAGAGAGAGAGAGAGTGAGAGAGAGGAGAGAGTTGTTTGCAGTTTACTTTGTTATGGTCAAAGTCACAGAGACCAAATTTATATTTCAGGCCCGAGTTCTTGTCCGTGATGGTGGTTTCCCAAGCTTGAGTGCTACTGCTACTGTGTCCATTGACGTGATCAGGAATCTGTTCCCACCTGTCTTCAATAACACCAATTTCATTCAGGTGGAGATCCCAGAGACTACAACTGCTGGAACTTTGATCACACAACTCTTTGCTCCTGACAGGGATGACACTGTAAGATATGGAATTGTTTCTATTTGGTATTGTGTATATAACATTTGATATTTGAATTCTAATTTTTTTTAAAATGAATGCTGAGAGATTTATCTACAACTATGGTGGATTAGCTCGGTTGGCTCTGTGTCTGGCTAGGTGGTGTTGCCGTTTGCTGGAGTGGATTGACATTCCACTTTTCTTCTTCTGTGGCTGTTTTTCTGGCATTTTCACATTTCCCATCGTTACTTGATACCATTTATCATTTATTTCTTTATCTAATTTCTATTGTTTAAAGAAGTGTATATGTTTCATCAATGTTTCTGAGTAATAAGCTGATAATTTCACATCTTAAATTTTTTTACAGTCCCCTGACAATGTCGTAACCTATTCCATCATTGGAGATGACAGAGCTGCTGAATTTTTCTTTGTGAATCCTAACTCTGGTGTTATCACTCTGCTGAAATCAGTTGAAAATATTAACATCAATCTCTTCAGGGTAAGTAAAAAATTGGAAGGTAAAGGTTACTCAGGACTTTGTCCCATCATGATATTATGTAAGTATGTCCTTAAGTCTGTCAGGTTCATAGGTCCGGAGCATAACCCGGTTTCTATTTCGTGAAGCAGACAAGAAACAATTTGTCACTTTCTGGATAGGACGCTGGCCTATCGCAGAATACTTTCCCAAATCTCATTTGAGAATTGTTACCATTTCTACACTTGGGTCGAGTGAGGCAGGCAAAGTAAAGTTTCTTTCCAAGGGAAAAAACAGTGCCTGAAGCTGGACCCAAACCAATGACCCTTGCTATAGAAATCTACTGTCTAGACCACCTGGCCACTTAGGGAATATCTATTTCACAATAGATCAAGAAGTAAAGGTGTTTCTCTTTACCCGAGGTCAATCTGTAAAGAAATGAAACAAACCCCCAAAGATTTTGACGTACTATTGTATGTGCAGAGTTTTGTTAGAGATGGGCAAAGTCTAAGACAGTAAAACAGAGGGGATGTAATTGTCAAGACTGTTGTGGTTTTATCTCGTGCCTACAACATGGGGGTCCCAGTGGTGCAGAGGTATCGTTCTCGCCTCTGAAGTGAAAGGTGCCACACTGTCAGGTATTTTTCTCCTTGAATCTCAGTGAAAACCTATATGCCTCTCTCCTGATCCTATTCAGGTACGTGGGATTTTAAAAACTAGTCCTTTCGGAGATGGACGATAAACTCGGAGGTCCCGTGTGCATGTTGTGCATGTTAAAGAACCCTTGGCAGTTGAAAATCAATAAGAGTAGTCTGTAAGGCCGCTGTCTGGGCAAAATCAATTCCTATCCCATAGGTCACAGTGGGTTGATCACCTGCTTGGCTTAATATCTTGATCCAAAGAAATCAAGCCTCATAGTGCTGGCCCTACACTGTAATGGTAAAAAGGAACTGGATAAGAGAGAAAGAACCTACAAAATGATGTGCAGGGTGACACGGAAAATATCTTTCTATGTCCCAGCCAAAAGACATTTGGGAATGTGACAATTTGGAATAATGGAAACAAATATACAATATTAAAGATAGATGATAATATTTTTCATTTTGATGATGACTATTATTTCTCTACTTTGCAGGTAAGAGTAATTGCTGTGGATGGTGGAACTCCTTCCCGGTCTGACTCTACTTACGTAGAAGTGACTGTCAGGCGAGAGACTGGACGTCTTGCTTTCACTCTGCCAAGCTATGCTATCACAATCAGTGAGAACACGAATGTCAACAGGTTTGTCCTGACCACGAGGGCTCAGCCAGGGGTAAGCAGATGATAATTTTCCTTATATGGTTGAGTGTGATTGTTATTAGAATATGAATAAGAATTGATAGAATCATTCACTTTTCACCTTTTTATATTTAGGATTATCTTTTAAAGACATGATTGAATAAAACAGATAATTGAACACCCTTGTTGAATTACTTTCTTATTACTTCTCACAGACTCCAACTTACCTTGTTTTGGGTGTCAATCCAGCTCCCACCTATTTCAACATTGATGGTACCAATGGTGCTATCTCTGTCATCAATGATCTAAGATCTGATCCTGCCAAAATCACATTCTATCAGGTACGAAAATATCATTTTGTATTTTCTATGAAGATGAAATTTGTTACCATTATTATCCTTATTTTAATTTTGATTTTGATTTGTTGTACTTCTCATGTAAGAGAGTGCTTTTGTTTTGTGTTTATCAAATTATACTTTACCATTTATTACAATAAAGATTTGCATTTTCCTCTGCAGCTTTTGGTGGAGGCTACCAGCGATACCGGCATTAGTGTTCAGACAGCCCGTGCTCTTGTCAATATAACTGTTTTGCGTAATGAGAACGGACCAATTTTCACTTCAAATAATTATGCAGTCTCTGTACAAGATACAATTCAAATTGGAACAGTGGTTGTTACTGTCACAGCTGCAGATGCTGATGGGGTAAGTATTCATTGTTTATATTCCAGTTTGTTTCCTGATCACAATATTAAGATTGAAAAAAAAATATTAAAAAATTTCATCAACCTCAATTACATTTCCTATGCAGAGTTTACAATGTATTGTTTGCTGAGTGTTTTCAGATGTTTTAGTGCTCAGAGTTTATATTCATTACCCAGAGTAAAATGAATTAAAAAAATAATCTTAATGAATCAATCTTAAGAATTGCATTGTTGCTAATATTTGATAACTCAAAGAAATATATTTAGATTTGTAATTAGATCATTTACTTGAATTTCAGGATGTCATTGACTACAGAATAGTGGACACTAGCAGCACTAAATTCTCTGACTTAGTCTTCATTAACCCAAGGAGTGGTGAAATTTCTACCAAAGTCAATTTGTCACCATTTGATGTTTTGAGGGTATGTTTTAGCAACCATCATATTCAACATTAATTAGTCACTTATTCATTCTGAAATGACAGAATCATGATTTATAAGTTTTGTTTAATGAGAGACGGGTCAAAAGGTTGAAAATAGATACTACTTGTAATGTGTGAACTTGACATGTTTTTATAAGCATCTTGACGTAACATTTTTGGTTGAACCTCTCAGGAAAGAGGACGTTACTTTGTAGTTTTTATCAAATTAAACTCATTTTTAAAATAACAAACATTTTTAAAAGCAGGAAGAATTATTTGACTGTATTGGATTTTCACCTTTCAAATGAAAATACCGTTTTAGTGAAATCTATTCTCCCCCCCCCCTCCTTATTACCCATTATTATGTTCTATTAACTCTTTAACCGCGCAATTTTTCCCCCAAAAAATTGTGATTTTTTTCAAGGATGCAGATTTCAGATGAGGGGTAGTGTTTGAAAATATTTTTTTTCAAACTAAAGATTAAAGCAAACACCCCTATATTTGGTATCAAATTGAAGGGAAATGGATAAGGAACATGACTGAGGAGATGCAAGGGGATTTATAGGGGAAATTAGACTCTTTTACCTGCAATTTGAATGAGGGATGACATTTTTTAGCTGAATTTTAGCCAATTTTTTCACTTACTTGTGATGGTTGATGGGGATAAATCCCAAAGTTGACTTAAAGTTGACTAGATGGGTCTAGACCCTTCATTTTAAAGGCTTTCAAATAAATTAACAGCCTGTACAGCACTAAGAGGCTTAGGAGGCCTACACTCTTCACTACCACATGCAGTCTCCATGACAACTTGTAAATAAACAATGAAATTGACACCTTCGATCAAATACAGGCTCTAAAACAAAACAAAACACACAGTCGCCAGTCGATTCGAATTAGACACAAAGCAAAAGGTAAACACTCTTCTTGCCGGAAACAAGTAAAATAGTAATTCAAAAAGTCAAACTTAGTTACCAGCAACGAAACTGGCAAAGGTGTGTAAACAACGCAGACTGTGTCGCTCCACATAGATCTGCGTGTCTCACCAACGCAGAGTGCGTTGCTACGCGGTTAAAGAGTTAAAATATCATCATAAAGTACAGTGGGAAGAAGTTTACTTTGGTCCTTCATAATGACACTCAATTATTGTATAATCAAAATACACATTTGCTTACATGTATAATTTGTGAGATTAATTTTTTTCTCGTTTTAATTCAGTTTGAAGTTCGTGCAGGTGACCAAAGAGTCCCAGAGAGGACAACACTTTCGAACGTTACCATTGTTGTCCTCCATGATCAGTTTGCCCCTCAATTTGTTAATGACCCATATGTTGCCTCAGTCTCACTCCGGGCTCAGAATGGTGTTCTAATCTACAGAACATCGGCTGTTGACCAGGACCTCAAGGTGAAAACTATACTGATGATTTGATAGTATTGAAGTATAAAATTGTTAGTTTTATACCCTATGCAACACAGAAAGGTCATATCAAAGGCGGTTCAACAGAACTTGAGAATATTCCACATGAATCTCCAGGGCAGTCATAAAAACTCTGAAGGGTCCAGAGAAAAAATCCTGTCCTATGTGGGATTGAATCTGGACCTCAGCATCTAAGGGGAAGTGACTTAACCACTGTGCTAGGGAGGCCCCCTTGTTTTGTTCCTGTTATCCAAACCACATTATACCCCTAAGGAGTGTTGCGGGCAGCTCTATGTTCAGCATTGCTGAACACAGTGCTGGAAGAAATCTGGATCAGGTAGATAAGGAAAGCAAGTGATCAGCCCAGTGTGCCCTGAACCTTGAAAGGCACAATAAGCACCACATTTTTAAGTGTTGCCCAAGATTTGGCCATAACAATAGTTAATGTTGCCTTGATGGTAAACCCCTCAACTATAAGAAAACTGAGCAGATTTTGCCACATAAGGCGGGGAGATCCCCTTGATAGCATTAAACATTGACCAAAGGATTATTCATTGGTAAGACAACAACATTGTGATATACAGCTTTGAATAGGCCTTGATGTATCTTGGCTCAACCATCCTCCTCTCCAGACAAATGACCAAGACGGGAGACAGTAACACAAATATTGTAGAATAGAATAGTGAAATGTATTTAGGTTTAAAAAAAGAAAAAAAGAAGACAATTTTTGTTAGAGGCAGAAAGGCAGAAAATTGGAGAGAGAGAGAGAGAGAGAGAGAGAGAGAGAGAGAGAGAGAGAGAGAGAGAGAGAGAGAGAGAGAGAGA